>PVKP010017931.1:0-45142 GCA_004027715.1 Plecturocebus donacophilus | reverse complement strand
TTTTCCCTGTCCAGTCTATCATCGATGGGCATTTGGGTTGGTTCCAGGTCTTTGCTATTGTAAACTGTGCTGCAATGAACATTCGTGTGCATGTGTCCTTATAGTAGAACAATTTATAATCCTTTGGATATATACCCAGTAATGGGATTGCTGGGTCAAATGGAATTTCTATTTCTAGGTCCTTGAGGAATCGCCACACTGTCTTCCACAATGGTTGAACTAGTTTACACTCCCACCAACAGTGTAAAAGTGTTCCTATTTCTCCACATCTTCTCCAGCATCTGTTGTCTCTAGATTTTTTAATGATCGCCATTCTAACTGGCGTGAGATGGTATCTCAATGTAGTTTTGATTTGCATTTCTCTAATGACCAGCGATGATGAGCATTTTTTCATATGTTTGTTGGCCTCATGTATGTCTTCTTTTGTAAAATGTCTGTTCATATCCTTCACCCACTTTTGAATGGGCTTGTTTGTTTTTTTCTTGTAAATCTGTTTTACTTCTTTGTAAATTCTGGATATCAGCCCTTTTGTCAGATGGATAGACTGCAAAATTTTTTTTCCCATTCTGTTGGTTGTCGATTCACTCTAATGACTGTTTCTTTCGCCGTGCAAAAGCTGTGGAGTTTGATTAGGTCCCATTTGTCTATTTTGGCTTTTGTTGCCAATGCTTTTGATGTTTTGGTCATGAAGTCCTTGCCTACGCCTATGTACCTGAATGGTTTTGCCTAAATTTTCTTCTAGTGTTTTTATGATAAGAGTTAAATTCTATGAGAAAGTTACCAGTATCTGTTATTTCCAGTGCTCACACTGAGCAAAAAAAACCCCACTCCATTACTAACCTACCACATCACTACAAGATTTTCCTCCTTTGTTTAAAAACAAGGCAGTCTCATACTAAGCAACAGATGATAAGGTATAAGTTTAGACGACTTTACTTTCAGTAGAAAACACCTGATGGCACTTGAACAAAAGCATATTACTGTTCTTAGAGTTTTATTCTACTTTCAGTAGAAAACACCTGATGGCACTTGAACAAAAGCATATTACTGTTCTTAGAGTTTTATTCTATCACTGTTGTTGTTGTTATTGTTGTTATTATTACTATTTTTAGAAATGGGGTCTTGCTCTGTCACTTAGGCTGGAGTGCACTGGCATGATCATGGCTAACTGCAGCCTCAACCTCTTGGACTCAAGTGAGCCTCCTGCTTCAGTCTCCCCAGTAGCTGAGACTACAGGTGTGTGCCACCACAACTGGCTAATTTTTTTATTTTTTGTAGAGACAAAGTCTTGCTGTGTGTTGCCCAGGCTGGTTTCAAACCTCCTGGCCTGAAGCGATCCTCCCACCTTGGCCTTCCAAAGCGCTAGGATTACGGGCTTGAGCCACTACGCTCAGCTCACTGTTAGACTCTTACTTTTAAATGTGCGATCCTCAAGAAAAATGTTCAGAGGGTGCACCCCTGCCCATTGTAACCTGTAAAACAAACACTTTCCTTAAGAAAGGGAAGACCCTATTTGTCTTCCTGTGTGGCAATGCTGTAGATATCTAGGCAGTATTTATGCCTTACTCTACATATGATTCACTATACCTGAGCACCACAATCCAACCCAAGCAACTGAATTCCCAAAATGACAAATACATGTTATTTAGAAAGTAAGTGTACAAAGATTGTATCATTATATGCATAATAAATATTTTTTGTCAATACTATAAGATCTTTTTAGACATATGTGTCAACACTGTAAAACAGATCATTTGTAACTGTTTATGGTTGCAAAAGCTTTGGATGAAAATGGTTAACATCCTTGATGAAAGACTCCCAGATTAATTTTATCTTATAGGTTTTCTGATATCTTGCGTTCTACTTTTTTTTTTTTTTTTTTTTTTTTTTTGAGACAGAGTTTCGCTCTTGTTGCCCAGGCTGGAATGCAATGGCGCATTCTTGGCTCACTGCAACCTCCACCTCCTGGGTTCAAGCGATTCTCCTGTCTCAGCCTCCCAAGTAGCTGGGATTACAAGGCATGTGCCACCAAGTCCGGCTAATTTTTTGTACTTTTAGTAGAGACAGAGTTTCACCATGTTGGCCAGGATGGTCTCGATTTCTTGACCTCATGATCCACCTGCCTCGGCCTCCCAAAGTGCCGGGATTACAGGCTTGAGCCACTGCGCCCAGCCATCTTGCATTCTACTTAATATCACTTTGTCTTTTGAAATCTTTATATCATCAATTTAAAAGAAAACTTTTTTTGCCTTTGAAATCAAAATATTCAATTGTGTGAATGATATACTTCACAATTCAAACTGAAAAAATATAACAAAATTTGCATATTATTTGTTTGGAATTGTGTTAATTTTGGCCATAAATTTGGAAGCAGTTATGTTAGCACATTCCCTTGAAATACCAATTAATAATTCTATATCCTTATTTCTAAAATGGTGACATTATTCCCTTGGCCATATTCATCTTTTACAAATCTTGGCTGATGTGGCAGAAAAAAAATCATGATTGGTCCATGCCGTTGAGCCCTGGACAACCTCCATTTCTTCATCCTCAAAAATCACATGCTGAACCTATGGTAACAGTAACAGTTACCATTTATTCAAGGCTTAAAAGGGCTGGGTTCTATGTTAAACTGGATATGCACTGGGTAGAAAAAAAAATGTAAGTTATATTTTAGTGCACACGATCTTACCTGCCATTCCACTCAACAAGTGCAGGCAACAAAGTAAGCATGAGATGGAAGAAACCGTGTCCCCTCAGACAGTCTCAGTTACAGAGTTGTATGCCCAAAACCATTTATTTTGTTCTTTGTGAGAGATTTAAGAGAGATTTTTTTTAAGGATAATTTTTTTTCTTTCAGATGGAATCTCGTACTGTTACCCAGGCTGGAGTGCAGTGGTGCGATCTCAGTTCACTGCAACCTCTACCTCCTGGGTTCAAGCTATTCTCCTGCCTCAGCCTCCCGAGTAGCTGAGGTTACAGGCGTGTGCCACCATGCCTGGCCAATTTTTGTATTTTTAGTAGAGACAGGGTTTCACTACGTTGGCCAGGCTGGTCTCAAACTCCTGACCTTGTGATCTGCCCGCCTCAGCCTCCCAAAGTGCTGGGACTACAGGAGTGAGCCACAGTGCCCAGCCAAGGATAATTTTTACTATATTTGATTTTTGCCATATATACTCACTTTAGAATCCTAAGGTGTAACTGACTTCACTGTACCACACTTGGCCCTCATAAAGACTATGTGAGGTAGTATACAACTATAAGCCCCATTCTACAGAGAAGGAAACACCAAAAGAGGTTATGCACCTTGCTTGGCAGAGACAGGATTCCAACTTAGGTGGTCCTGATTCCAAAACCTCTGCACTTAATTGCTATGCTATATTGCAATGTTATATATCAATTTTCCAAATAAGGAATGGGAGGCTCAGAAAGGTTAAGCAAACTTACCCCCCAAAAATACTGCTAACAAGTCTCTATACCAGGACAACTCAAGCTTTCTAATTTCAAGTTCCTTGGCAATCTAATAAAATGACTGACAGAAGCTAGGAATCAGTAGTAGAGTGCTGAAATGGAAGGAAAATATATTGTTTATAGGGTCCACACATTGATGACACACTAGCTAAATCTAGGCCTCAGATACGCTCTGTTTAGCCCTCAAGATGCAGTTCTTTAAATCTGCATTAGTTGTTATTCAAAGTTTGGCAACAGCTATTCCAAACATTCTTCTCCCTTGCTATCACTCAATGATTGAAGTGGAAAGCCATACACTTGCTTTCCCAGGCTCTCTTACAACTAGAGTAGGCCATGTAACCTAGTTCTAGCAGGAGACTTAAAAAGAAATCTATTGGGAATGGGTAGTTGGTTTCTGGGAAAATTTTTTGCTTTCTAATGAATGGTACAGCCACTGCTGGCATTGTACCTTTTACCCCTTTCTGCAACAAATATGGATGTACTGCCAGAGCTACAATAGCCATCTTTTATGTGGAAAAAAGCATAAAGATGGGAATCAAATACAGTATTAATGGCAAAACAGAAAGATATAAACAACTTAGATCTTTACGGTATTGCTGAGCTGCTAAGTTAGTCCTGGACTATGTATATCTTCAGATTTCTTGCTAGATAACTCATAAGTATTTCTATGGTTTAAACTTGGTCTCCTGTTATTTCAATCAAAACAATTTCCAGCCAATTTTGTTGCCAACATTTAAAAATCAGAGGATTTCAGACAGGCAGAGTGGCTCACACCTGTAATTCCAGCACTTTGAGGGGCCAAGGTGGGAGAATCGCTTTAAACCAGGAGTTTGAGATCAGCCTGGACAACATAGTAAGACCCCCATCTCTACAAAAACTAAGAAAAATTAGCTGGGTATGATGGTATGCACCTATAGTCCTAACTACGCAGGAGGCTGAGGTGGGAGGATTGTCCGAGCCCAGGAGTTCAAGACTGTAGTGAGCAACAATCTTGCCACTGCACTCCAGCCTGGGCGACAGAGTGAGATCCTGTCTCTAAAGTACATCTCACCCAAGAAAATAAAAAGATTTCATATAATCTGCATTACTAATGTTTCTTGAGATATAAGAGTTTTCTGGCAACATTGGATCTACACTGAGTCACACTGGCAGCCTCTGAGGATAGAGCTCATAGTCTCCTACTTACCACAGATCCTATTTGGCCAGCTTCACTAATGTAGGTCATCTGCCAAATCTTATAGCCACACTTAAAGTATGACCTCCTGTAACTCAATCCAAGTCTCCATCTGAATACCTAGCATCAAAAAAAAAAAAAATCTCCAATTTCTACTAAAGATGTAGTAAATGGCTTTTACACTAGCAAAAACTCTCCTGAAACTGCCCAAGAGATAAGCTATTCTGACATCTATTCTTGGAGCCAAACTCTGGCAATTATTTAACAGTAAAATGGGCAATTAGAGTAGTCAATTTTCCAGTTACAAAATTCTGTGAAACCCTAGGAAGCAATATTTACGAATAAATCCCAAGATTCCAATAATAAGAGTCCAAGAAACTTGTGTGTGTGTGTGTGTGTGTGTGTGTGTGTGTGTCTGTGTGTCTGTGTGTGTCTGTGTGTCTGTGTGTTTTATATGGAGTTTTACTATTGTTGCCCAGGCTGGAGTGCAATGGTGTGATCTCGGCTCACCACAACCTCTGCCTCCTGGGTTCAAGTGATTCTCCTGCCTCAGCCTCCCAAGAAGCTGGGATTACAGAGCCCCCATACTAGGCTAATTTTGTATTTTTACTAAAGATGGGGTTTCTCCATGTTGGTCAGGCTGGTCTCAAACTCCTGACCTCAGGTGATTTGTCTGCCTCGGCCTCCCAAAAGTGCTGGTATTACAGGCGTGAGCCACCACTCTCGGCCAGCTTCCTATATATCTTACATAGAAGTGGCAAGGAAATATAAAACCACAGCATCTAAAATCCCCCAAGCAAGAAAATAAGTTGTCATTTGGTAGTCTCAGTAGCAAAGTAAGCTTGTACCACCACTGCACAGCCCTAAAGGGTTTAGGATTCTAGTATCCAAAGCTATCAAGTCAGATCTTACAAGTCACAGTTGTGATGATGTTTTGAGACATTTCAAGGAGACTGTCATTTAGGATAGTTAAACCATACAGACTTTCATTACAAGCAATTTCAAGAAATGACACACCTATCTCAACTGCCATTTCTGGCCAGGTGTGGTGGCTCACACCTGTAATCCCAACACTTTGGGAGTACAAGGCAGGAGAATTGCTTAAGCCCAGGACTTTGAGACCAACCTGGGCAACACCGTGAGTCCATGTCTCTACAAAAAAAATAAAAATAAAAAAAGTAGCCAGGTGTGGTGGTACACACCTGTAGTTTCAGCTATTTGGCAGGCTGAGGTGGGAGAATGGCTTGAGCCCAGGGGGTTGAGGTGAGCTATGATTGTACCACTGCACTCCAGCCTGTGTGACAAAGACCCTGACTGAAAAAATAAAAATAAATTTTACAAAACCTAGACTATTTCTTGTCAGTTCTTCAGACAAATATTAATAATATAAATGAAGAGCCAGTAATTTTAAAAATCACTCAACTGTGTCCAATAAGCATTAAATGAGGATGCAAATGTCCAATGCAAAAGTTCGTTGCATCTCTATCTAAAAAGAATTTTAATAGCTTTAATGGTAGCTGTAGATAACCACAAACAACACTTCTAACTATCTTCAAACATACTTCATTATATATGACTTCATTACCATTACCAAGATGGTCATGCCAATTTCAATCCAAGATGTACTGTATATGACTTCCCATAAAATAACATATCTGAGAGAAATATATATTTGACACAATTCAGTAAAGAACAAAATATATCACCTATAATAAATATGTATTGGAAGCAAAGTTATAATTTTTTTAATTAGGTACTGTATATAATATTGTACAGAAAGCAAAAAATTAAATCTACTTAACATTAGCAATCACTAGCAGTCACTAAACACTATGCAATAGTATCAGATATTGTGCTAAGCATTCATTTAGTTATTTCATGAAAGCCAACAATAATCCTATAAGATATGTATTAGAATTACCTGTACTTTACAGATGAAACTGAGGCTTAGAAAAGTTAATTTGTACAAAGTCACACACCTAGTAAGTGTTGAATATGGCATAAGAAACTAAAGCCAACTTAACCACTACAATATAATGCAGCCTATTTCCTAGAGAACAAGTACTTAAGACATACAAGCATTGTTAATTTGACCAGAGTGGGAAACTGTCCTTTTGGGTCTGGATTTGGCAGGGTAGAAAAGCACACTGATGGCCAGTGTATAAAATACTTTATTCTTCAAATTAATATAATCAAGAAAAATTTAGCAGCATTGAAAAAGAAACCTCCATTATATCAACTCACTGTCACATTGCCTATGGATCCTGAAGAAATTCTACTCTCTATGTCCAAAATGGTATTTCAGAAAGTCAGTAATAAATCAAGTGTAGCAGGCAAAAAGCAAAATAAGGAAAGATAACTTTTCTAATTTTAGAGGTTTAGAAATAACAATGCTACAAGGCATTTTCTCAACTATTGACCCTTTGACATAGCATTTTGTATATTAAAATAATTTCCAAAGGCAACTGTCTAGTCGGTAATTTTTTCCTTTGACTTTAGAACTATATGTAATCTAATTCATAGTGAATTAGGAATTTCAAAGTGAAAGGTTTCACTTTGGTTACAGTAACTACTTTACTATAATAGGTATCCCATAATATCATATTGTATACACAATAAAATTCATTTTTTAGAAAAAATGTTTCACTTTGGCATCAACACAACTATTGCAGAAAAGTTATTTCTAATTAGAGAATCACTATTATGATTATTTCAGAAATGTGAGCCACAAGTAAAATACAGAGTAAAAAAGTACAGGCCAGGTGCGGTGGCTCACTCTTGTAATCCCAGCACTTTGAGAGGCTGAGGCAGGCGGATCACCTGAGGTCAGGAGTTTGAGATCAGCATGGCCAACATGGTAAACCCAATCTCTATTAAAAATTAAAAATTAGCCAGTGTGGTGGCACACACCTGTAGTCCCAGCTACTCAGGAGGCTGAGGCAGGAGAATCACTTGAACCCAGGAGGCAGAGGTTGCAGTGAGCTGAGATCGTGCCACTGTACTCCAGCCTGGGCGACAGAGTGAAACTGTCTCAAAAAAAAAAAAAAAGTACAAAATCAAATGGGAGACTTCAGTACATCATTAGAATGAAGAAAAGGTAAAACAAAGAACCTCAATCATAAAATATTCTAAATCATGTGTCCAAAATAAAGCAACTTATTTTAAAGAGTAGGCTATACCAGCAGCTTAAATGATACAAAGTCTTATACACAGTTGTAACTTATAAGTGTTGCTAATGAAATCAATCTAATAAAGTGAGAAAAAAAAATCTATGAAAAAATAGTATAAGCTGAGATCTGTTAAAATAGTCTTCTTTAAAGTGCCTTGAATTGCCTGAAAGGACACCTGGAAACAAACTGAAGACTAATTTGGCGACCAACATCTCTATTTCTAATTTTCAGCAGACTGACATTTTGAATAAGCTGATCAATACAGAGGTCTAAATCAGCTTTGTGCCTTGAAATATTTTCATTTTTGAGCCACAACTACAATTTTCTATAAGACAATTTCAAGAACATAAGAACACTTCTTGTGTTTTTTTGTTTTTGTTTTTTTGGTAGAAATGGAGTCTTGCTAAGTTGCCCAGGCTGGTCTGAACTCCTGGGCTCAAGTGATCTGCCCACCTTGGCCTCCCAAAGTGCCAGGATTACAGGAATGAGCCACCATACCCAGCCTCCTGTTTTGTTTTGTTTTTTAATGAAAGTACCTTAATTTTTTAATCCTATAGATTAAAAATCACACAAAATGGTGCTTAAATGAAAATGTCCTAAAAATATTTTATTTCTCCTAAAAGCTTAAGATTTAATTTTCAAGATTCTATATTACACGTTATGTAAATGTTTAGCAGACAAGTATGGGAGGAGTTCCTGGATTTTTCAATTGCACCTTGCCTAACCAGATGTCCTTTACAGTTGATACAGTTACCTTTAAAGTTTAATAAAAAAATATGGAATCAGCATAAAAATGTTTAGCGTTTCAGTTCATATAGACAGATCAAAGACAAATCAACATATTAAGTTCACAGAAAACTTAGTGTAATTTTTTTCAGTACTCAAAGAAGAAATAGGTTTCTATTTTTTGATAGGATTCAATAACAAAAACTGTAATCTAAATGCAACCAAAGCCTGGACCAAAGACCTCTTGTTATATCATATGTGAGTACATTCACATGTTCTCTTATTGTTGCTTCAGACACTTATAGAAAAAGCACATTCAGTTGCTCTGGAAATGCATCTAAAAGCAGCATTCAATTTCAACTGCCAACTGCTCGTAATAGCTGGATTAGACAGATCATTCTTCTCACCTATTGTTTCCCTTTACAAAGATATATTTAAATCCATGAATACACTCAGTGTCTTTGGATTCTCCATATTAAAAAAAGATATCTGGCAATTTCTATTTTGTCACATGATTTATAGTCGCAATCACTAAAAATATTAACATATTCAGTTTACGATTTGACTGTACAAACTAAGGTGACCACTTGGCAACAATCTGTCCTACCATATAAAAAACATTCAACAGATTAATATGCTGCTAAGCATAGCCTATTAAATTGATAAACTCTCAAGGGAAGAAGATTTTTAAAGATTACAGTTGCATTAATCATTCAGTATGCTGCTCCAGGGTCATTACAAAATCAAATACAAAATACTTTGCTGTGGAAATTGGCAACTAAAACAAAGATTTTCTAATTTTAAAAAAATGAAGCCATTATGAAGTAACAAAAATTCAAAAAGCGATAAAGAGAAATTAAACTCTGAAATAGGCTATCCATGTGAATTACAGTGTCATAAAGCAAATAACTTTCCCACCAAATTTGTTATAATGAAAAAAGTGCTTATAACCAAATAACAATCTTGAATCACCATTATTATAAAAATGATTAATACTTTGTGAATACATGTTTATTTGGTGCCAGGCATGGCGCTAATGCACTCCCTGGCTTAACGCTTACAATATTTTTGTGAAAGAAGTACCATATTGCCCTATTTTATAGGTGGGTAAACTAAAGCATAGAGCAGTTAAGTGACTTGTCTAAGTCTAGTAAATTATAAATTAGCAGTTAAGTGACTTGTCTAAGTCTAGTAAATTATAAATTCAGGATTCAAATTTAAGCAGACAGTTTGCCAGACCCTGCACTGAATCATGCTGTTAAAGGTTTTTTCTTTTGTTTGTTTGTTTTTTGTTGTTGTTGTTTTGAGACAGAGTCTTGCTCTGTCACCCAGGCTGGAGTGCAGTGGTGTGACTCATTGCAACCTTGGCCTCCCAGGCTCAAGCGATTCTCGTGCCTCAGTCTCCAGAATAGCTGGGATTACAAGCATGCACCACCACGCCCTGCTAATGTTACAGGTATTTTTGAAGGCCTAAAGAGAGAAGTAAAAGTACTTTTAGGGCTTGCCCCACCCTCCAACCCGGCATAAAGCTTAAGTTAGGATAATTGGCAGATAACATTTTTATTCTAAATTACAATCACTTTATTAAACCTCAAAGAATCAATGAACTTCCTTAATAGATTAAGATGTGTTACAAGATGCTAACATGTGGTTTATCTTAATATTGCCTGAGACATGCTAAATATTGTAATTATGAAGAAAGGGCTATCTCAAATTCCTACTGTTTCCATATGTGTCTGATGCAGCAATAGGAGAATCACTGCTCCAATCAGCAATCTGCCTGGAGGTGTCTTCTTTAACTTCAATAAATATAATTTCTTACAATTCCTGATCTGTCTGCAGCAGTTAAAAAAAAAAAGGTTTGTCAGCTTGTTTCTCTTTTCTTTAAGTGAGGAAAAGTACAGAGATGGGAGAGCAAGAATGGACGAGGGGCAAAGTATTACCGACAAACACCAAATAACAACCCTAAATCACCATCATTGCTGATTTCCAAACTTTCCAAACATCGAAGTTTCAAATCTGGCTCCCATGTCTTAGATAACTGATCTTATAATAATCACTCTGTAGAAAAAAAAAAAAAAAAGCTGGCTTCTACTTGTAAATGAAACTGAAAGGGATTAATATCTAGAAGGAAAAAATTTATCTTATTTTGCTAGCTGCAAAGGTATTTTGCTCCTCCATCTTTTCCAATTTAGTTTGTTCCAAATTCCCTGACCATTATCCCCTTTAGTACTGATGTCTTCTTCACCTGTACACATTTGGTTTGTGCCTTTCCTACTGCTCACCATATGAAGTAATTATACATGCTTAGTTTATAGCTGCCTTCCCCACTAGACTTGTAAATTTGCAGGCAAAGATAATGCCTTATATCATCCCTCAGTGCTTGAGAAGGCTCTCAACAAACTTCTGCTGAACTGCCTTAGTATTAAGTACTAAGGCAGAGGCAGCAAAAGGACACAAATTGCAATGATTCAAACTATGGCAGGGCAAACATAAAGCTAAATGATTAAAAAATAGAGTAAATCAGGCCAGGTACACATGGCTCATGCCTGTAATCCTGGCAGCACTTTGGGAGGCTGAGGTGGGAGGACTGCTTGAGTCCATGAGTTTGAGACCACCCTAGAGAACAAAGTGAGACCCCATCTCTACAAAAAATAAAAAAATTTAGCTGAGCATGGTGGTGTGTGCATCTGTGGTCCCAGGTACATAGGAGGCTGAGGCAGAAGAATCCCACTTGAGCCCAGGAGGTTGAGGCTGCAGTGAGCCATGTTTGCACCACTGCACTCTAGGCTGGGTGACAGATGGAGATCCTGTCTCAAATAATCAATCAATCAATCAAACAAACAAACAGCACTTTGATTGACACTGAGACGGTAACACCAAGGATTGGGGGTATTTAGTATAGTAGTTGCTTTCTGACTGTGACAAAGTTCAAATCCCAGCTCTGCCATTTCTAGCTAGGGAATCTAGACACCTCCCTGAGACTCAGTTTCTTCATCTGCAAATTGAAACAATAACAGTACTACTTCCAATGGTTACTGTGATGCCTATTTAGCTCTGAACCCAGTGTCTACAATCACAAATCTGCAGTCTCTTAAAAAAGCCAGTTGTATTCAAGGTAAAAGTAAGGATGCAGATCTTAAAATTCAGAATAAATTATCTTTACTTTTCCAGCCTTATTTTCTGCACTTTACATGGCATCAGCATTGTACTGCCTCTGGTTCCCTACTTGTAGTCCTGTACCTTAAGTTCATGTTTAAGAATGCTTCTTTCGTCCAGGCGCCGTGGCTCATGCCTGTAATCCCAACACTTTGGGAGGCTGAGGCAGGCAGATCACTTGAGGTCAGGAGTTCAAGACCAGCCTGGCCAACATGGCAAAACCCTGTCTCTATTAAAAATACAAAAATTAGCCAGGTGTGGTGGCACATGCCTGTAATCCCAGCTACTTGGGAGGCTGAGGCAGGAGAATCGCTTGAACCCAGGAGGCGGAGGTTGCAGTGAGTCAAGATTGCGCCACTGCACTCCAGCCTGAGTGACAGAGCAAGACTCTCAAAAAAAAAAAAAAAAAGAATGCTTCTTTCCCTTCTGCTACTCACCCCTCTAACTCTCTGTTTGCTGACCAATTCCCACTCACTCTTCAAGGCTGAAGAAGTCCTTGCTGGCTTTCTTCCTCTATCTCAAGGCATATGTATTTGTGACTACTACACTGTAATCTACTCACCTATTTAATATCAGTCTTTCTACTTCTTCTCTACGCTTCCTGAGGCCAGAGAATAACTGGCTGCTGGATCCCCAGCAGTGGTATAAATTAGTAAGTAAATAAATATGTGTCAGACATATAAAGATACTAATTAAGTTTTTCAGAAAATTGAATCAAACAGTTCCATAAAATCTAAGCTGGAACAGACTATTACCTCTCCCCATCTGTTTCTAAGCACATTCTTTCCCACTCAATAAATGAAATACTTCCCTCTATCTTTCAGGAAGTCTAGGGAACCCTGGGACCTTCCATTACATTTCATAGTCAAGAGTACCTCGACCAGGCTTTCCCTTGACAGGAAAATGAGGGACACTGTGATCAGCAGCTATGCTGCTCAGATGGGCAAGACAATGCAGGGCAGTTTATAAATGTATTTAAAAAGAATTCAGTGCTCAGAAACAAAGGAAGGGAATGGATGAGATTATCTACACAAAATAGCACTCATTAAATACTTCTGATTAACAATATTCTTAGGGTATTACTCCTGTATACCCAGCCTCTGGGATATTTTATGTTGGGTAAAGGGGCTTATCAAGAATTACACTTTTTTATTTAAATTGGAAATAGTTTCCCTACTACTAGGTTTACTGAATGGAAAAACTACAGCTAGGTGTTTTTGCTTTTTTAAAATGGATTAACAAATAAATATAAAACATGGACATGTGAATGTTTTCAAAAGGCTAGGCACTGCTATAGATAACACTACAGCAGGCATTTCATGGAAAAACAGTAAGTCTTAAGCCACTGAAACCAGGAGTGATATTGAATGGCACTACATAGCAAGGCAGTGCTGCACAGTATCTTTTTCAGCATGAGTATAATCCAGAAACTGCTCCCTCTCACTTAAAGCCAGATGGAAAAGATGAGAAACCTGAAGATACTTTTTGAGTACCAAAGGCCTTCTCTTTCTTTGGACTTCCCAGGTACTTGAGTGAAAATTTAAAATGTAAGGTAAAATTTATTTTCTATGCATGAAATTCAATAAATACTAAGTAATATATGCTAACCTAACTAAATTCCTATGAGACTTACAATGGAACTTCAATGGAACATACTTCAGCTTATACTTGAATTAAGTATTTGGGAATTTAGTATTTCCCAAGGAGGAGTTCCATACCATTGGAAAAAAGGAGTGACTGTTTCATAAAATGAACTGGGACAAGCTGTCAACTATTTGGAACAAAATAAACATAATCCTTACTTCATATCATGTAGTAAAATTAATTTCAGACAATTAAAAGTAAAATATTAAAATAATACGTAAATACCTTTAAAACATATAGTTCTAAACTTTTTCAATAAGTAGAATATTTCTATACTTACTAAGAAAAATAATGGAAAACAAATCCACACACAAGACTGGATTGATGGCATTAAAATGTTTTAAATGTTTGTATATACAAATGAATAAAAGAAACAAAACAAAATGGTAAATGAAAATTTAGGGGAAAATTTGCAACATAACAGAAAAAGGTTAATATTCTTAGTATATAAAGAATACTGGCCAGGGGCTATAGCTCATGCCTGTAATCCCAGCTCTTAGGGAGGCAGAAGCGGGAGGATAGCTTGAGCCCAGGAGTTATAGACCTGCCTGGGCAATATAGCAAGAGCCCATTCTCCACAAAAAGGAAAAAAAAAAAAAGAATATTTATACATCAATATGGAAAAAATAGCCATAAAGAAAGCTGGGCAAAGAACATGAACGATTTGCAAAACAAGTAATATATAATAAAACACATAATAGCAAATATTTGAAAAAATGTTTAGCCTCTGATTTTTAAAAATGTAAATTAAAAAACAATAAAATACTAGTGATTAAGAGAAGGGGTTCTGAGGTCAGACACCAGACCTATAACCATGGACAATTCATCTCACTTACTAAGAGTCTGAATTTTCTTAGTAAAATCGAGAGAATAGTAATACCCCTTAAGAGTGATGTGAAAATTAAGCAACATGATGCATATAGGTACTTAACACAGTGTCTAGTATAGTAAGTGTTCAATAAATATCCCTATGACAATGATGACACTTAAGGCTGTGAGCATACAATGAAACATTTTTATATATTGCTTGTAAACAAAGATTGATTCAACCTTTCTGCAGGATAATTTGGCAACATGTATCAAAAGTCTTAAAAGTGATCATATCCTTTGGGCTTCTCAGGTTAGCTGCCTATTTTGAGGAAGAACTCAAAATAGAAAAGATTGCTAAATATGACTATATCCATTGATCATCCATTGATTGATATGTCAAATACTTTTTTTTTTGAGAGGGAGTTTCACTCTTGTTGCCCAGGCTGGAGTGCTATGGCACCATCTTGGCTCACTGAAACCTCGGCCTCCCAAGTTCAAGTAATTCTCCTGCCTCAGCCTCCTGAGTAGCTGAGAGTACAGGCATCTGCCACCAAACCCAACTAATTTTTATATATTTAGGAGAGATAGGGTTTCACCATGTTGGCCTGGTCTCGAACTCCTGATCTTAGGTGATCCGCCTGCCTTGACCTCCCAAAGTGCTAGAATTACAGGTGTGAGCCACTGTGCCCAGCTCCATGTGTCAAATACTTTTGAGCTCTGATAATACAAAAATATGCAAATGACCCAGTATCTGACTTATAGGTTAGTAGAGGAGATAAGTAATAAAACAAGTATAGTAAAAAGATAAGAGCCACCATGGGTAAGTATAGGGTGCTATGGTGTGTGTGGAAGGAGCACCTACCATGGTCTGAGGGGGTGGAGTCAGGGAAGCTTCCCAGAAGAAGTGACATTTAAGCTGAGACCTGAAGGATGAGTAGGAATTAGTTAGGTAGAGAGATGAAGGAAAAGTGTTCCAGGTAAAGGAAACAGCATGTGCAAAAGCCTAAAAACCAAAGGGAGCATGGGCATGTCAGCTTAACTGTGAGCAGTGTGCAAGGCAGGGACTTGGGAAGAGACAGGGCTGAAGAGGAAAGCAAGGTTGGCTCATTTAAGGTCTTACTAGCAATTTGAATTGTAGACTTTATTCTAAGAATAATACAAACTGAATTAAAAAGCAAATAGTTTGTAATAAATACCATAAAGTGTTAATATTCATAATACATCAAAAGGGTACACAAACTGAAAAGAAGAATAGCTCATAAAAAGGAAATATGATTGAAGTGAGGGTTGCACAACTCTGTAAGTTAACTAAAAATAATTGGACTGTATACTTACTAAAACAGGTACATTTCAGAGTTTGTAGATTATACATCAAAAAATATATCTTTTCAAAAACTTTAATGTAAATGCCTAACAAACATTTGAAAAAATACCTGACCTAACAATAAAATACAGATCAAACCAACTAAGTACTACTGTTTAGCCTAAAAAATTAGTAGTGATTAAAGTAAAAATGAAATGAGGCTGGACATGTTGGCATACACTTATAATCCCAGCTACTCAGAAGGCTGAAGCATGGGAGGACTGCTTGAGCCCAGGAGTTCAAGACTAGCCTGGGAGATAACAAGACACCAACTCAAAAATAAAAATGAAATGAGAATATTCACTGTAAATTAGGTTAGGAAAAATGAGCATTCTTATACTATTCGAGTTGGAATAAATATTAATTGGAATAATTTTTCTGGAAAGTATAAATATATAACGTCTTAAAATTATTTATTCCTTATAATCTAGTAATTGAATTTCTTGAAATTGTAATAAATGTTCCCAACTGAGTCAAATATTTATAGCCAGTGATGTTTATTGTAATGTAATTCATAATAGAAAAGAAAGTGCTGGAAGTGGTGACTCACATCTGTAATCCCAGCATGTTGGGAGGCCATGGTAAGAGGATTGCTTGAACCCAGGAGTTTGAGACCAGCCTGGGCAACAGGATGAGACTCCATTTCTCCAAAATATAAAATAATTAGCTGGGCATGGTGGTGCGTGTCTATGGTCCCAGCTTTTTGGGAAGCTGAGATGTAAAGATCACTTGAGACCAGGAGGTCAAAGCTTCAGTGAGCTGTGATTGCACCACTATACTCCAGCCTGGGCAACAGAGTGAGACCCTGTCTCAAAAAAAAAACCAAAAAAAAACAGGGGTTGGGGATTGGTTAGAAAAAACAAATGCCAACCAATAATGGAATGGTTAGAATGAGTTAAAACTACTGAATGCAGCAGGGTGCGGTGGCTCATGCCTATAATCTCAGTAAGGCACGGTGGTGCACACCTGTAATCCCAGCTACTTGGCAGGCTGAGAAGGGAGAATGGCTTGAACCCAGGAGGCGAAGGTTGCAGTGAGCTGAGACTGTGCCACTATGCTCCAGTCTGGACAATAGACTGAGACTCTGACAAAAAAACAAAACAAAACAAAAAAACAAACAAAAACGACTGAATGCAGTCATTTAAATGATATGGCAATACATCTGTGATATATACCAAATTTCTAAAAAAAAAGATATAAAATTATATATACAGCAGCACCTCAGCTTTATAAAATAAATGGCACATATCTTTTTTTGTCTTTTCTGTACTTCTCTGTATTTCTGGATTTCCTATAATAGTCATTTCTAGAGTTTATGAAAATTTCTAAAACTGTCTTCAAAAGATTCAAAAGCATCACTTTTTTTCTCTTTCACTAGTGCATAAATCAGGAAAAGCATTACTTGTGTTTATACTTAATAGAAATCAATTTCATAACTGCCTTGGCTTTATTTTCTCAACTGAGGGAGAGAGATGTGCTGTATTTAATACACGTGTACATATAACTCAATAATATTTATTTAGCATCAAGAAATAAAGATATATATGTAAATAGATTTACCAATTAATTAAAATATGCATCTTAAATGTCAAAATTTTGGTGAAACTTAGAAGGGCATCTAAAAATATACCACACTAAATTCTGATTGCTTAAATCAAGATTTAAAACAAGAGTAAGCCTTCTTATGATAATTCAGAATCATCATTAGGAACATATAATAATAGCTCTCAGGAACTACTGGGTCCTAGAGGGCTATCTATCCCTATATTAAGTAGGCAAGAATTGCTCAATTTTTTTCTTATGCCAGCTACTTGTGGTTTTGTTTTTTTTCCCCTCTTCCCTTGTGGTGAAACCAACAGCCATCCTTTCCCAGCACCACAGGGAGCCTGCCTTTAGCAGCACCTGTAATTTTCCATTCCTATTTTGCTGTTGGTAATCTAAGAATAAGGAACCTAAATATCCACATTTATAAGATTTATGTATACATGAAGAGTTGATAGGCTTCAAACAAAGCTATCACCTAAAATGATTTGCACAAACTTAGATGATTCTGTTTTAGGTAGTCAAGGTTGCAATATAAATGAGTTCCAGAGAGAGTGAGTTCTTGATTGTGCCTCATGTCTTGCACCTTTACTCAACTGGCAGTCAAGTCTGAGGATCGGAAACTGCATACGCTGCTTCTCTTATCACATCATGGAAAGAGATATAAACCAGCAGCCAAGGAACTTAGTTTTATGCAGTTATTACACCCACATTTTGTCACTTTCAGCCAAGTCTTTATACTGTGGTACCTGTCCTGCATAACTTTTGGGGTTGCTTGAGAATTAAATTAGATCACAAACACACACACACACCAAAACCCACTCTGAAAAGCATAGGGCACTACAGAAAACTAAAATATTATTATTGTATTATACTGTGTTTATTTAACCCTGGACCAATATAGGTATCAATTCAGAAAATTCACAGCAGACTGGGGGTTGGTGGGAGAACAGGGAGGAGATGATGGTCAAAGGGTACAAAGTTTCTGTTAGACAGAAGGAGTAAGTTATGAAGAGTTACTATACAATATGGTTTCTATAGTCAATAATAATGTACTGTACACTTTGTGGCCGGTCACGGTGGCTCATGCTTATAATCCCAATTTTTAGGAGGCTGAAACAGGAGGAAGGATCCCTTGAAGCCAGGAGTTCAAGGCCAGCCTGGGCAGCAAGTCCCCAAGTAAGTCCTCATCTCTACAAAGAAAAAAAATTAAAATTAGCCGGCCAGTCCCAGCTACTCAGGAGGCTGAGGTAGGAGGATCACTTGAGCCCAGAAGCTTGAGGCTGCAGTAAACTATGATTGTGCCGCTGCACTCCAGCCTGTGCTATAGTGAGACCCCAACTTAAAAAAGAAAGGGCCAGGCACGGTGGCTCATGCCTGTAATCCCAGCACTTTGGGAAGCCAAGGCAGGCAGATCACGAGGTCAAGAGATCAAGACCATCCTGGCCAACATGGTGAAACCCTGTCTCTACTAAAAAATACAAAAATTAGCTGGGCGTGATGGCACGTGCCTGTAGTCCCAGCTACTTGGGAGGCTGAGGCAGTAGAATCCTTTGAACCCGGGAGGCAGAGATTGCAGTGAGCCAAGATGACACCACTGTACTCCAGCCTGGCAACAGAGATAGACTCGGTAGAAGGGAAGGGAAGGGAAAGGGGAAGGGAAGAGGGAAGGGAAGGGAGAAGGGAAGAGGGAAGGGAAGGGGAAAGGGAAGAGGGAAGGGAAGGGGGAAAGGAAGAGGGAAGGGAAGGGAAGAGAGAAGGGAAGGGAAGGGAGAAGGGAAGGGAAGGGAGAAGGGAAGAGGGAAAGGAAGGAGGAAAGGAAAAGGGAAGGGAAGGGGGAAGGGGAGAGGGAAGGATAGAGGGAAGGGGAAGGGAAGGGAAAAGGGAATGGGAAGGGAAGGAAAGGAAAGGAAAAAGGAAGAAAATTACTAAGAGAGTAGATTTTAAATGTTTTCACCACAAAAAAAAAGCTAACTAGGTGAAGTGATATGTTAATTAGCCTGACTTAATTATTCCGTAATGTACACATGTATCAAAACATCATGTTGTATACCATAAATATGTGTTGTCCATTAACAATACATTTTTTAAATAAAAAAGAAGTTTTAAAAAAGAAAATTCATACCAGAAAGAATAGAAAGAGACAGAGATGATTTTTACATTGCCCTCTATTACAGGAGACGCCTATAATCTAGGAAGAACAGTATCTATCCTAAGAGTTGACATCTCTGATCCCTCCTCTCCTAAATCTAATCAGTGCCCAAGTCTTTTCCACAACCCCTCACATCTTTCTTTCCATTACCACTTCAAAATCCCAGTTTGGGCATTTATTACCTCACACTTGGGTTTCTAGAATAGCCTCTCACTGGCTCCACTCATGGCCTCTCTTTTTCAAAGCTCTCTGATATCTCTGATATCTACTAGATCAATTTTCTTAAAAGAGGCCAGGTGTGGTGGCTCATCCCTGTAGTCTCAGCACTTTAGAAGGCCAGGAATTCAAGACTAGCCTGGGCAACATGGTGAAACCCCATCTGTACAAAAAAATACAAAAATTACCAGGCTTGATGGTGGGTGCCTATAGTCCCAGAAACTGGGGAGGCTGAAGTGGGAGGATTACTTGAGCCTGAAAGGCAGAGGTTGCAGTGAGCCAAGATTGTGCCACTGCACTCCAGCCTAAGTGACGGAGTGAGACCCTATCTAAAATAAAAAATAATAAAAAAATTTCTTAAAATACCACTGTGATCATATCTACTCAAAACCTCAGAAGACTCTCCATTACCTTCTCCATCAAGTTCAAACTCCAAACTCCCAAGCTCAGTAGGCCCTGTGCAGCCCTAGCTGCCTCCTCACCTTTATCTCTTACTATTCTCCCTAACAAATCCTTCCTCTAACTGGTCCATTTAATTCCTTCAGATATGCCCTGTACTCTTTTGCCTCTAAGTTTTGAGGTACACAATTTCTCTTGACTTGCAATACTCTCTTCTTCACAGCTTCTATCTTGGCCTATAGAAATTCAATCCATTCTTCAAGAACTAGTTTGAGAACCACCTAGTAGGCATACTTCTCCTTGATCACCCATGAGAAAATGATGGCAGATTCTAAAGTTAGACACATCTGGGTTTGAATTACAACTCCAAACACCTCCTGGCTGAGTGACACCGGGCATATTCCTTAATAACTCTTTGCCTCAGCTTCTTCATCTATAAGATGGGGATAAGAGCAACTTCCTTGAGGCATATTGTGAAAAAAGTAAATGAATTCATTCATGTAAAGCACTTAACATGACGCCTAGCATAGATGAGGACCCAAGAAATGTTAGATATTGTTATTACTCTTATTATTAGCATTGCCATTAGTGAACTTATCTTAATCTGAATTCAGATAATACTATGGCCATTACAAACTCTTCACATACCTACAGTATCATTCCCCTCATTCTTCTTTTCCACCCTCTTACCTCATGTTTGTGCTTCCTCCAATGCTTCAGCCCCCCAGATTGCATGATCCTGATGAACAGGTCAATTTCTTATACATCTTAGTATCTACAATGGTCATTCACACTTCGCATATTGTTTAATGCTTAATGAAACACTAAAGAGCTGGCAGTATTAAAATACCCTGCATCCTATAGTGAAAAAGTATTAACAGCATGCTTAAAGTGATTAATTTAAAAATGTAAATTTCCAGCCTCACAAAATTAAATCTCTTCTTTCATGGTTCTCTAGGTTCTTTTTGCTCTCTATTTTAAAACAAACAACCCAACCTATTTATGCAGCAAGGGATGCAACAGCAAAATATATGGAGGTCAGACAGCAGCCAAATACTAGAGTACAAGGACCTCGAGACAACTCAGCTGGACACAACTCTGGATGAAGTCCAATAGGAAGACAATTTAAAGGGAAAGGTAAATGGCTTATCAGTTATGCTAATGATGCTGATTGGTACACCAATCTTTGGATTCCTTTGCATACCAGGCCAAGTATAAACAACTGAAATAACCAGTGTAGTATATATAGAAATATTAGTCATTTTGCTCAACAACTGAGCTTATTACACAATCAATTTAATTACCTATGTCAAAAGTGACTATTAACATACCTCAAGATTCTTGAGCTAAAACTCAAGTTTTAGCTAATGAGTCATATCAAGTGTACAAGGTCTTATTGTATACTAATCATTCACTTCAAGTAAATTAGTATGACGACAACTTGATATACGTATGTTATTATCATAGCATAAACTGTTTTCAAAAATGCCCCAAAAAAATAATGTTACTATAGTACTGATTTCTAGTTTATTTCCATGACTCTACTAACTTTCAATCGATTTCTTCAAAATTAGGCCTAGTAAGCACAAACCAAAGAGTTTACTAATGGAGTGAATTAAGAAGATTTGATGGTATGTTAATGACTTTCCAAAAACTAGCATAAAGTACTACACATAAGAATAAATTATATTACATTTTTATTCCTATGATACTTATCTTCAGAGGACCCTAATATGTTTTACCAGCTTTGAAGCACAAAATCTTAGACTTAGAAATAGTCTTAGAAAAGACTTAGAAATAGTCCCCCACTGCAGGAATTCTTTATACCACCTCCCAGGCAAAATGTTCTCCAGCCTTTGCTTGAATATTTCCAGCAATGTGCACTCACTATTTTGCAAGGCAGTGCACTCCACTGTTACAAATTCTTCCTTACAATCACTGGAAATCTGCCTCCCTCAACCAAGGATCTCAGTTCTATTCTCTGAAACAACACAAGATATCTTAACCTTTGAAATATAATCACTTATTAAGATATAGTTGTCAGTTTGTTCACAAAAAAATGCAATGAAAGCCCAGAAAAGAAGAAACCACAACCATACACAACAAAATTCTGAAATTCAGGAAACTATACTGAAATCACAAGCCAGCAAATTTCAGGATATCAAAGCGCACACCTCAGTTAACATACAAATATTAAGAGTAACTTGATTTTTTTAAAGTGGAAAGTGGTACAGTGTTTATTAAATACCTTTTTTTTGCAACTTGATACTACTAAATCCATCAACACAGTTTTTAAAATTACAGTTCTGTAGGAAGTTCAAGGTGGTTTTCCCAGTTGCTTGCATTTTCATTCAGTCTATTTCTCTCTAAAACATCTGGATGTTTGTTTTTCAAAGCCCATTGCCCCACTGGTGCAATATATTGTTTTTAAAAATAAATATTTTCAAAAACGAAGCCTAAGAGAATGGAGTGTAAAAGAGTAGGGGTGGGGCGAGGAGAGAAGGCAAAGACGGGCCCAGCGGGGAAAGGCTGGCTACTGTGTATTTTCCTTCTGGGAGCATGCTTTATTGGCATAGGCATCTGAGGTAACGAGCCATACAAACACGACTAAGAACAAGAACGATCATGAGCAATGAGTGTAAAGCATAAATATCTGTAAGACGGAAATATTTTGGCACTGATCACCAAGCAGTACCAGATGCTTCGGGACCTAACAGAGGAAAGGTAAGAGATCCAAGAAACAGAGATCAATGCCACCCTTCGGGGTGAGGGGGAGGAGGGAGAAACCAAGGAGTACTACGGTTGGGCAGTTCAAAGCCTGAACAGTACGGAGCACAAGAAAGCTAGCAAGTGACTAGGGGAAGGCACACACCCTGGCGAGTCCGAAGAAGGGTGTGCAGTGTGCAAATACCGAACGGGTCCGTGAAATGGTGTGGGTAAGAGATGTGGGTGTGGGTAAGGGCCAACGCAGGAGGCTCACGGTCCCCTCCCTGCAGCAAAGCAACAGAGGGTAAAAGAAGGGGGAGGGTGAAAAGCAAGAATGACTCATTACCAGAAGGAAGTGCTCAAGCCATAGGGAGGCATGCCGCAGGGGATTTCAGGGCGAGGATTGTGAGGAGCTAGGTGCTCAGGGTGATGGGGGCAAAAATCAATGTCTCGTAGTTCCTGCTGCTCGTCTTTAAGATGGGGGTGTGGGGGGTTCGCGGCAGCCGAGTGCCAAGGCCTGGGAAGCGGCGCGGCGCGTGCGCAGTGGGGTTCGGCGGGACCCGCTGAGGCAAAGCGGAGCCGCAGTGACAGAAGCAAGCGGAGCGGCCGCCAGTAAGGACTCACCGAGGCGCAGGGGCTGGAGGTGGTGCTGGGGGTAGGTGACCGCTGGACCGTGACCAAAGCCATCTAGGCGCTGCTGGGTTGTTCCGGGCAGGGCATTCTTGTCCTGAGTGTGCGGGGCGGGAGGGTGACGGAGCGGGGATGGGGAAAGGGGTGCGGGGTGGGGGTGAAGGGAACAGGGAGGAGGAGGAGGCCGCGGGAACGGCTGCAGACTCCGCACCCACCACCAGACTCTCGCCGACTGACGCGCGGAACGGGCGGCCGGCGGGCGGTTCGGCAGCTGCGGGCACAATGAGCGCTCCCAGTGCGCAGGCGCCACCTGTCAGCTACCGCCTCTCCCCTCCGCGCGCGCCGCCGCCTCATCGTAACCCTTGAGTTGCCGGAAGCCGGTCGAGTGCGTGCGCCCCGGGCCGCCGCCCCCTCCTGGGTTGCCTCCTTCACGCTGGAAACGCGCGGTTTGCCCGCGCGGGGTGCTGTGGAGTGGGGCGGGGGAAGGGGCCAAGGGGAGACAGCCGGGTGAGGGGTCCAAGGGCGGGGGGTCCGCTGGAGTCCTCATTCCTGAGAGACAACCATTTTCTGAGGTGGGGCGGCGCACAGCTTAACCAACCTTAGAAAAAAGCAGCTGAGGTGAAAATCCTGAAGCAAACTGGTGGGAACGGCCTCCGCGGGTTTTCAAACCCTCTCACTGGGCGCGGACAGGACTGGGGTAGACCAGTTTACCCCCGTCGCCCCGGTTCTCGGGGGCTTTTTCTGAACTTTATCACCCTTCCGTCCATATTTTATGATGAGACTTCTGGAAAGAAAACCATTTTCTGTTTGTTACCCTGGAAAGGTTAGTGGTACCCTCATGCTTCCTTCTATTGCCTGTCTAAAGACTTAGTCATTATTCCTGAGGAAAGAGAAGCTGAGTGCGCCTGGGAGTCCGAGGAAGCCGGGCTCGCTGAGTTGTGAGGGTCCAGCCTTCTATTGACCTCCCACTTGCCTCCAGCTGTGAAGACTGTCTCTTAAATAAACAGGATTTGCTCGTTAAGCTTTCTCCTCCTTCGTGTCTAAATGTCATTATTTCATAGACCTATGTAAAAATGTAGATTAAAAGATATTTTAAGGGAATGATTTTCTCAGAGGTAAACTGTCAGCAGAACATAAGCCAAGAATGTAATGGAAAATCAAGATTAAAACGAAAAAAAAAATCGCACAGTGCAAATACCACTGATTACTTACACAAAGAAAGAGAGTTGACAAAGCTTTTTCTCAGTTTGAGTGGATGAGCTGGTAAATACCACCGTATATATCAAAGCTGTAGAAAACACACACACTCGGGAGTTTGCAGTTATTAAAACCCACCCCCTCCTGTTTATCACTCAAACACTCTTGGATCTCGTTGCCCCTTTTAAACTGACAGGGCTGTCATGAGCTCTTTCTGGCTGCTGTACGGTTAAATGCCACAAGAGTCCTCTGTGCTGAGCCTTTGTTCTCTCCCTGGGGCCCTGTGGTTGAAATAATTAGCAGGGAGGTTCCATCAAGAATCAGACACTGAGGGTCCCTGTACTGTACAGTCCTATATAGAGTGCAGGGCAGAGAAACCAGCTGGTAGGCTTTTGCCCCCTGGTGGTGATCAGGGGTGCCTGTGAGACAAAATTAAACAAAGATGGATGGTTCACAGATTAAACAATCTGACTGTGTTTTTTCCAGAGCTCCCTAGTAAACAGGAAAAGAGAAGGCAAGGTTCAGAAGTAAGAACTTTGAACCAATGCATGGGAGACCAAACAGGAAACTAGACACATAGCCAAGAAATACACATAGCTGGAAGCTGAATGAACTCAAATAAATGAAATATATGTGGTTTATGAACCAAAATATCATTCTAGAAAAAGTAATATTCAAATCCGTAGGTCGTCTTACTGACGCAGGGACGACGGCACTAATTACTTATTCATGGTAACATACTCTTAAGAAATACTTTTGGAAGATGAAAGGCTTAAGCCCATTAACCTTGCAGTGAGAAAGAGCACTACCATAGGAATCAGAAGACCTGGTTTCTAGTCCCAGCTCTAAAACCTTATGCAAATGTCTTGAACTTTTTGAGCTTTAATTCCTTTATCCCTGCAATGGAACCGTAACTCACAGGATTCTTGAGATAATATATGGTAAAGTGCAGTATAAACTGTAAAGCCTTCTATGTAATTAAGATAACTTTTTTTTTTTTTTTTTGAGACGGAGTTTCTCTCTTGTTCCCAAGCTGGAGTGCAATGGCGCGATCTCAGCTTACTGCAACCTCCGCCTCCTGGGTTCAAGCTATTCTCCTGTCTCAGCCTCCCAAGTAGCTGGGATTACAGACCTGCACCACTACGCCCAGCTAAGTATTTATTTATTTGAGACGGAATTTCGCTCTTCTTGCCCAGGCTGGAGTGCGATGGCGTGATCTTTGCTCACCACAACCTCCGCCTCTGAGTTCAAGTGATTTTCTTGCCTCAGCCTCCCGAGTAGACATATGCCACCACGTATGTATTTTTAGTAGAGACATGATTTCTCCATTTTGGTCAGGCTGGTCTTGAACTCCTGACCTCAGGTGATCCACCAGCCTCCACCTCCCGAAGTGCTGAGATTACAGCTGTGAGCCACCTAGCCCGGCCTACTTCGCCTACTATTAAGACAAAGAATGACAGCCAGTGAAGTAAAAGAAGTAGGCCAGATGTGGTGGCTCACATCTGTAATTCCAGCACTTTGGGAGGCCGAGGTGGGTGGATCACAAGCTCAAGAGATGGAGGCCATCCTGGCCAACATGGTGAGACTCCGTCTCTACTAAAAATACAAAAATTAGCCAGGTGTGGTGTTGCACATCTGTAATCTCAGCTACTCTGAAGGCTGAGACAGGAGAATCCCTTGAACCCAGGAGGCGGAGGTTGCAGTGAGCCAAGATCGCACCACTGCCCTCCAGCCTGGCAACAGAGCTAGACTCCATGTCAAAAAAAAAAAATTGTAGGAGAAGTAGATTAGTGGTCAAGACATGTTTCATTTGTAGGTAGGTGTAGAACATTTTTGTTCCACATATCTAAGGTGATAAAATTCTGATCAAAATTGAATTCACATGGTTTGTATCAGGAAGTTACAAATTCACATGGTTTGCATCAGGAAGTTAATTTATCAGTTTTCAGGGAAAATATCTCTTCTTGGCATATACCTTTTAAGGAAATGAAGACGTGGAAACTATTGGTGCATGTTCATTAATTTATTTACTAATAATTGAGAAAATATTTATTGAATGTGTATCATATACTACACACTGCTTTAAGAACAAGACAAATGTTTATCTACCTCTTAGGGGCTCAAATCCAATTAGCAGAGAAAAACACATCAACAAATAATTAGAGCATAGTTTAGTGGTACCATGGCTTCTGTCACCTCTACTAGGAGCCAAAGGAGATATGTAGAAATATAAGAGAAGTCTATATATGTCAAAGTTCTATAGAAACAAAGGAGAGAAGGTCTCGGCAAATGCCCTCTTTATGATATTGGCTTTCAGGCTTTGTCTGCAGATCCCAATACAGTCACTTTGTGAACGGATCTGGACCACAGTGAGCATTTGATGAAATCTATGCTCTGTGCCCCATTTATACTTATTCTTCCCTAGGCTTCACCCTGGTTCCTGCTAGGTCTTCTGGTGATCTGAGATAGGAGATGTCTTATAATAGAGTGGATATCCTAGGATCCTCTTACCATTCTAGCTGAGTTTGTGGAGAGAGAGAGGCCAAGAGCAGGAGTCCCAAAAGAGGGAACCAAAGAGACAAAAGTCCTCTTAGTTCTATTTACAGCACTTTCACTCTTCCCATCTATGATACTGGAGGCCTGGTTGTACCACTGGGGACCATTTAACCCTTAACCTGTATGAATACTTCTTCCAGGGTGAAATTATAGCGGAGCTTGAAATCTCTAAGATTAGCTCGTTCTTAAGCTTTGAGAACCTAATGAAAACTATTGACCTTCTCTCCAGAAAGATGTACTTACATATTTCTCATACCCACTAAAACCTATCAAGGAACCCCAAGTTAAGAATTCTTATCTACATGTTAAAGTGGTAGGCCTCAACCTTTTTTTTCACCTCATGACATCCATAGAAATAATATTTGTACAACACAGTGGGATAAATTAAAGGGGATTTGGTGGCAACTAACTACATGAGGCTTGGTGAAAAAAATTGTTTTCTTTATACTACTTACTTTTAATGAGAAAACTAAAATAGACATATTAAGAATGACACTAAATATAGAATTTGTATAAGTTTCCCAGTAAAGTTGTCTCAAAATTTAATGTAAAACCTGAGATCGCTTCTGTAAACATGACTTTTTTTTATAGAGGATTTTATGATTGAAATGACTGCATGCAGTTCTTGAATGAGGCAGTTTAACAGTGATCTCTTCAAATTCTTGGTGGTCATTATTGATGAGAACTTAGTTCATAGTTCAAGTAGGTGATAAAAAATGTAAACAATTTTCATAACAATTCAAAATGTATGAGTATAGATTATAATTGATAATATATCCACATTATCACAGGATATTTCCTTATTATATTTGTCAATTGGCTTTGTCTGTAGATCCCAATTTCCCAACTGGCAAATGTAATGAGGAAATGTCCTGTGATAATGTGACTAGATTTAGAATCTACCCAAACACTTTTCATGTCAAGCATATATTGCAAAATATTGATAAAGGTCTAATTTGCAGAGTATGATTGTGTTATTACAGCAATAATTCTGAACCTAACTTGAATATAACTAAAAGGGCATGTCAGGTATAAACGAAAGGAAGAATTGTATATATATGAAGAGAGAGATTGTGAGCTGAGTTCATTTGGAGTATCAAGCAGGCCTCCCTGCCTTTCCTGGCCTTATCTGAAACTGTGAGTCCTGCTCCTTTGGCACCTGGAACATGCTCCAAAGCTGAGTGTTTATGATAGGTAACAATGCATACTACAATTGTCTTGTGAAAGTGATGACCTGGTGGTAGAATTGCCTTTGCTCGGCAAGAACTTCATTGTGCTGTCCACCAGAAGAACTATGGGCATGTTAGGGTGAGTTATCATACCCTGATTTTTTGGGGCTGCTTCAGGCCAGTGTGATCTGGAGATTACCTAGATGTATCAAGCACTCCAGTTATTTTAGGTAACTCCTCAGGCTGAATAGATCCCTATCTTGCAATATATCTGTAACTCATTCATTGCATACCAAATGAAGTATTTCACTTAAAAAATTATAGCTTATATAGCTACGCTTAAGAGAGAGCAAAAAAAAAAAAATGAGTCAAAAAGAGAGAAGAAATTATGGTCCTATCCTTGATAATCCAATCCCTTATATTTGAAACAACTTGGGCATAGTTATAAGTATAAATTAGTATAGCACAGATAGAATATATAAGAGCTGAGAGCGACTTCAGTATTATTGAGTCATGTGTTGCCTTCACTTGGTTAGATTTTCTCTTAAGTTTTATAAAATCTTTAACCTTTACTAACTTTACTTAACTGTGTCCAGACAGGAGATAGAAACCACACCAGCCTGGGTCGGGTGTAGTGGCTCATTCCTTTCATCCCAGCACTTTCGGAGGCTGAGGCAGGAGGATTGCATGAGGCCAGTAATTTGAGAGCAGCCTGGGCAACATAGTGAGACCTCATCTCTCCAAAACATAGAAAAATTAGCCAGGTGTGGTGGTACACACCTGCCGTCCTAGCTACTCAGGGGGCTGAGGTGGGAGGATTGCTTGAGCCAGGAGGCTGAGGTGAACTGTGATTGCCCATTATACTACAGCCTGGTGACAGAGCAAGACCTTGTCTCAAAAAAAAAAAAAAAAAAAGAAAAAGAAAGAAAGAAAGAAACTACCAGTTATTTGCCAAGAAATTTTATCAAAGAATTAATAGCTAGATATAAAATTATAAAGTAGATAACTAAAAAAGTAAAAAGAGAAATCTAAGGTATCACAGAGGTGAGTAATTCCTCCCATCTTAAGGGCTAGGAAAAAAAAAAAAAAGAAGCAAAGGGAAAAATTTAGAAGAGTCACCCCACAGAGCTAAAACTAAGGTCTCTGAGGAGAAAGTGCTGCTCAGCTGGTGTTAGTGCCTCTGAGCTTAGAGGGGGGATTTTATGGCATCCAGGGGTCTGGGACACAGATTTCTGGAACAGGAGCACTGCCTGGCTGGTGGTGTTGCCTTAGAGTAATGAAAATTATAGAACTATAGGAAAACTACAAACTGGATTCAGCTGTTGCTACAAAAAGGAAACGCTGCTACCAGGATGAAGAAGCATTACTAGGTGAAGCACACAGGAACCAAAAGGCCACAAGAAGCAGTCAAGGTAGACAAGAGGGAGCAAGTCTCTTGTCTTCCCTTTGGTGTGGGCTGTCCCTCTGGTGCCCCAGTTAGCATAGTATAACAAAGCCAGCTGGTAAGGCAAAGAAATGTGATTTTCAGGGTCTCAGCTTCAGGAACAAAGAAGAGTATAAAAGGGTGAATTTGGAGATGAGACAATAATTTAATAACTGGCGCTTGATGGATATGAAAATTGATGCCAGAATGGAATTTATCTCCCATCCTCTGGTTTGCATATATCTCTTAAAGACAGTTAAAGACCTTGCTACTTCCTGCTCCTTGGATACAATCTGCATACTTTTATCAATGTGATGCTGACTGGGAAGCCAAGATGATCAATATCTCTGTGGACTATATTATGGCAGAGAGTGAGAGAAATGATGCAGCCCTGAAACAAGACTGTGAATGGGTATTGTTGGCCCTGCCAAGTAAAACCATACTGCTTCAGGTGTTTCTTGCCAATTTATATGGAAAAATAAGCATTTTCTAGGACAATAGTTACATAGTAGGTACCAAGGGCTATGTTGATTTGCTCCAATAAAGATACTACACATGGAAGAGGAGGTGCAAGTGGAGGCCCTTCTTACTATAATAGTCCTTATTCCAGAATCAGAGAACCAATATAGAGATTCTTCCAGTTACCAGTATCTCTGTTCTAATTATATATTCAGGGACTGAAGTCACCACAGGGTGATTCTATGGCCCTACTAAAACATTGTGATTCAAACTTAAGACTCCATCTGGCAGCTGGACACCACAAGTCCCCACTTAACCTTATGGACTGAAGTGGTATTTTGGATCCCCAGGATTAATATCAATTTAGAATCAGTGTTTAGATATCTCTGAAAAACCTGGATATCCTTTTCCCTAGCACAAAATCATTTTAGGAAATGGCCACCAATCTCTGTAGAGAAGACTTAGAGAAAGATTTTTCAGTATATACTACTGGCAATGCTAGAGAGCTGTTTCTCAAAGGGACCCACCTTTCCTTTCAATTAAGGAACTGGGTGAGAGGTTGGAACTCTCTATGGTGGTGACTAAAATTATATTTTTGGCCCTCACATAAGCAGACCTTGGAGATATTTGGGGTTTGGTTCTAGACCACTACAATAAAGAGAACATCACAATAAAGTGAGTCACATGAATTTTTGGTTTCCCAATGCATATATAAAAGTTATGTTTATACTATATTAAGTGTGAAGTAGCATTATGTCTAAAAAAACAGTGTGCACACCTTAATTTAAAAATACTTTTTTTTTCCTAAGAAATGCTAGCAATCATATGAGCCTTTAGCCAGTCAAAATTTTTTTGCTGACGGAGGGTCTTGCCTCAATATTGATAAATGCTGACTGAAAAGAGTAGTGGTTGCTGAAGGTTGGGCTGGCTGTGGCAATATCTTAAAAATAAGACAACTGAGGCTGGGCATGGTAGCTCACACCTGTAATCCCAGCACTTTGGGAGGACGAGGCGGGCAGATCGTGAGGTCAGGAGTTCGAGACCAGCCTGGCCAACATGAAGAAACACTGTCTCTACTAAAAATATGAAAATTAGCCAGGCGTGGGAGTGTATGCCTGTAATCTCAGCCACTCGGGAGGCTGAGGCAGGAGAATTGCTTGAACCCGGGAGGTGGAGGTTGCAATAAGCCAAGATCATGCCATTGCACTCTAGCCTGGGCAACAAGAGCAAAACTCTGTCTCGAAAAAGAAAGATAACTGAGCCAGGAGGCTGAGGCAGGAGAATCGCTTGAACTCGGTTGGCAGAGGTGTCAGTGAACCAGGGTCACGCCACTGCATTCCAGCCTGGGTGACAGAGGAGACTTCATCTCAAAAATAAATAAATAAATAAATAAGACAACTGAGTTTGCCACATTGATTGACTCTTCCTGTCATGAATGATTTCTCTGTTACATTCAATGCTGTTTGATAACTTTTTACCCACAATGGAACTTCTTTCAAAATTGGAGTCAGTCCTGTCAAAGCCTACCACTGCTTCATCAGCTAAATTTATGTAGTATTCTAAATTTGTTGCCATTTCAACAATGTTCACAGTGTCTTCACCAAGAGTGATTCCATCTTAAGAAACTGCTTTCTTTGCCCATCTAGAAGAAGACACTCCTTGTTCATTCAAGTTTTATCATGAGATTGCAGCAGTTCACTCACATCTTCAGGCCTCACTTCTAATTCTAGTTCTCTTGCTATTTCCATTACATCTGCAGTTACTTCCTCCACGGAAGCCCTGGAGCCCTCAAAGTCATCAATGAGGGTTGAAATCAACGTCTTCCAAACTCTGTTAATGCTGATATTTTGACTTCCTCCCATGAATCACAAATGTTCTTAATGACAACTAGAATGGTGAATCCCTTCTAGAAGGTTTTCACTTTGTTTTGCTCAAATCCATCAGAATAATCACTATCTATGGAAGCCACAGCCTAATGAAATGTATTTCTCAAATAAGACTTGAAAATTGAAATTGGTCTTTGATCCATGGGCTGCAGAATGGATTCTGTGTCAGCAGGCATAGGAACAACATTAATCACCTTGTACATTTCCATCAGAGCGCTTAGGTGACCAGGTGCACTGTCAATGAGCAGTAATATTTTGAAAGGAATCTATTTTCCTGAGCAGTAGATCTCAAGGGTGTATTTAAAATATTCCATAAACCATACTGTAAACAGATGTGCTGTCATCCAGACTTGGTTTTCCATTTATAGGGTAGAGGCACAATAGATTTAGCACAATTCTTAAAGGCTAGGATTTTTGAAATGATAAATGAGCATTGATTTCACCTTAAAATCACCAGCTGCTTTAGCCCCAAACAAGAGAGTCAGCCTGTCCTTTGAAGCTTTGGAGCCAGACATTGACTTCTCTCCAGCTATGAAAATCCTAGATAGCATCTTCTTCCAATAGAAGGCTGTTTTGTCTGCATGGAAAATTCATTGTTTAGTGTAGCTGCCTTCAATGATGATCTTAGATCTTTTGGAAAACTTGCTGTAGCTTCTACATCAGCACTTGCAGCTTCACCTTGCACTTTTAAGTCATGACTTCTTTCCCTAAACCCCATGAACCAACCTCTGCTAGTTTCCAGCTTTCCCTCTGCAGCTTTCTCACCTCTCTCAGCCTTCACAGAATTGAGGAGAGTTAGGGCTTTGCTCTGGATTGGGCTTTGGCTTAAGGGAATGTTGCAGCTGACTTGATCTTCTATCCAGACCACTAATATATTCTCCATATCCGCATATCTGCTACATGAATGCTTCAAACACTCTTTGAACCTTGAGTGTTTGTCCCTTCTGCTTCAAATATCCTTGTTCCTTTGTTCCTTCTGCCTCAAATACCCTTTCCCCTCCTTTACACAAAAAATTTCTTACTAGTGTTTTGCTATCTACAAAAACTTCCCTAACTACTCTGGGAAAATTAACTGCTTATTCCTCTGTTCCTTAACATTTTGTGCTCACCTCTACTCTTGCGCTTGGCAGATTGAATTGCATATCTTTCCCTCACTAAACTGGGAACTCTTTATGGCAGGTCTTATTCATCCTTTTAAGCCTCAACATTTGCCTGCATATAGAAAGCATCCAATAAAGACTTATTGAGTTGAATTTATCTGAGTGCATCCAAACTAAAGAGATTTTAAAAGAAGTGGAAGAAAGCTTCTCAGCAATTTCAGGAGATGGACACCATAAGCAAAGAAATGAGGCTGTGAGACTTCACAGTTAGGATCTATCACATAAATTTATTTTCTATTATTTATTATTTAGTAAGCACTTCAAAAAGGTTTTGAGGCAGTCATTTTTAAATGTTGGAAACTGTTGTCTCCAAAGGCAGTACTTTTGGTTTATTCAGCTAGAAGATGTGTTATGTTGATAAAAAGAAAAGAGAATGGCCGGGTGCGATGGCTCATGCCTGTAATCCCAGCACTTTGGGAGGCTGAGGTGGGCAGACCACTTGAGGTCAGAAGTTTGAGACCAGCCTGGCCAACATGGTGAAACCCCATCTCTACTAAACATACAAAAATTAGCCAGGTATGGTGGTGAACACTTGTAGTCCCAGCTACTCGAGAGGCTGAGGCAGGAGGATCGCTTGAACCCAGGAGATGGAGGTTGCAGTGAGCTGAGATTGTGCCACTGCACTTCAGCCTGGGCGAAAGAGTGAGACTTAAAAAAAAAAAAAATTGCTATAGCATTAGATACATACTATTTCAAATTACAGTCTCTCTAAACTGTAACTGTCCTGGAGGCAGAGACTGTGTGAATATAATTTACTCTTTACATAACACCTAGCTCATATATGTACAAACTCTTAAATGATTTTTGGCATGGCAGTGATTTGATAATCTGTGAATCTACAGTCATTTGCAGTAAAGTGGGGATCTGGTAATTATTTATTTTAATACCTCAAAATGAATAAATAAACCAATTAATTCATATTCTTCTGGAATTCTCCCTTGCCAAAAAATGCTTTCTAGAGATACCATTATTCTATTCTCTGTCTACCTTTCTTGAATGAATTAGGTAGCCATAAAAGTTTCACTTTACCTCACCTTGTTATCTCAAAAATTAATGAGGATGGCAATCATGTTAAAAAATATAATTACATTACTGTTGCCTTTTTTTTTTTAATGATAATAGTGATGATTACTATGGTGTTTCCTTGTCTCCCTGAGTGCTGATCTAGCTTTGGTCAGTAGCCAACAGTCATAACAGCAGTACAGTTGGAAAAGTTCAGCAGTTGAGAATTTATCATTCAATAGAACTGTGGGGCGAGGTGAGGGTAACAGTGAGGGAGATTTTTGATCTTCTGGAGTACTTTGTGTTGTTTATTAATATTTTATTTCTTTTTGTTATTAATACTGGTCTAGTAATATTCTTCTATATCATTTGGGATATCTTTTGGAGTCCAGATGAATAAGTCAGCATCTCAAGAGGAAGTCAAACCTGCTCAGGTTCTTGTCCTATATAGGTTTCTTACATTTATGAGAAGACTTGACATTCAATATTCTCAGGAAAAGTGAGATGCAATATCATAGTCTATCATTTAATTATTTCCCTTTTTAGTTGAAATATTCTGCATCAGGTTTTAACAGAAATGCTGAAAAGGGGGTCAAAATAATAGTTGAGTTACAGAGACTTGTTTCTAGTTGTTGGCATTCCTTGATTATATATAAAAGTCTGTTACTGTTTGAATTTGTTGATACAACTACTTCGTGTAATTTTATTTGACATAATGTTTACTCATTATGTGAAATTTTTAAAAATAAAAATCTTACTGTATTAAAGTATAAGACAGTGGTTTAATCTGGAGCTCCTTTTGAATACCACTTACTAACACTGTTTCCATTTCAGGAAAATGGAAAAGAAGACAGAGGAAATGGGACTCCACTGAAGTGAAAGAGCTTCATGAGGTAGAGTTGGCATGAATAAATCAGATCTTAATACTGGAGAATAAACAAGATAAATCAATTTTCTTATGAAAAAAGACAAAAAAAGATGTAGATATTCAAAAAGATAAGTAAAATTGCAAAAGGAGAAATTCATGTTGATTATTAAGCTGATTCATTTGAGTAAGTTGCAGGAAACTTCCAAAGACAGGCAAATTATTTGTGAAGAGCTGTTATAAGTTACAGATAAATAAAGACTGCTTTCTAAAGTTACCCTAAAAACTGTAACCACCAGCTTTTAGGGTGTAATTTCCAGGTTAATCATTTAAGTAACTTTGTTTTTAAAGAAATACAAGGCTACAATAAGGAAAAACGTTTCATAGAAAAGGGGAGGCAATTGAAAATAGTCCTATAGAGTCACAAGTGAGTCCTATAGATTCACAAGTGAGCTTTTAAAATATCCTATTATCGATGACTCACACCTGTAATCCTAGCACTTTGGGAGACCAGGGCAAGCGGATAACTCAAGGTCAGGAGTTCAAGACCAGACTGGTCAACATGGCGAAACCCCGTCTCTACTAATAATACAAAAATTATCCAGGCATGATGGTGCACGCCTCTAATCCTAGCTATTTAGGAGGCCAAGGCATGAGAATCATTTGAACCCAGGAGGAAGAGGTTGCAGTGAGCCGATATCGTGCCACTGCATTTCAGTCTGGGTGACAGAGTGAAACTGCATCTCAAAAAAAAAAAAAATCCTGTTGTCAAATTTTTAAAGTACATCAGCATGTATACAAAAACTATTTTGTTGCTATTCATAAAATTAATCTTTAATTTCCTCAACTAAGATGAAATGCTTTTTCTTTTTGCCACAAATACAGAAAGTGATTCTAGCAGTAAAACAGCAGCATTTCCAAATGTCTGATTTCCCTATGCTATGGTCTCAAATTATGTTTTTATAAAGTATTGCATAATTCAAGAATTAATGTACATCTAAAATGATATTCCTAGCATATTACTTTGTTAGTAATAGGAAGATGTGATGACATTTTGCACCAATACATTTTATCTTGTAAATGCAGTAAACAGACTGTGATTACCTCTTTGCTTCAATACACAGCATTAGATACCAGAAAAATTAACTAGGAATGTTTGGTTAACTCTTACAAAACAATTAACTTTCCTTTAGTTGGGAGAATTGATACAATTCTGTGGAAAATGAAGTCACGTTGAAATTAGTGATTTTTTTTTCTCTTTTCAAAGACTTTACAGAGTGTACCAGATGTTCCTGTAAAAGAGGCCAGCAACAATGTGGTGGAAGAAGCAATGGATGAAATCAAATCCCAAGGTAGAGAACTAGCCTTTCTCTTAGACAATAGAATCTAAAACTGGGTAGGCATGGTGGCTCACGCCTATAATCCCAGCCCTTTGGGAGCCTGAGGCAGGTGGATCACCTGAGGTCAGGAGTTTGAGAGCAGCCAGGCCAATATGGTGGAACCGCATCTCTACTAAAAATACAAAAAATTAGCTGGGCATGGTGGTGGGCGCCTGTAATCCCAGCTACTCTGGAGGCTGAGGCAGGAGAATCATGTGAAACCTGGGAGGTGGAGGTTGCAGTGAGCCGAGATTGTGCCACTGCACTCTAGCCTGGGCAACAGAGCGAGATTCAGTCTTAAAAAAAAAAAAAAAAGAATCTAAAACTATCATTAGAATTTTATTAGAGATACATTCTTCAAGATTTTGCATTTTAAAGGTATAATTTCAGGGGATATTTTATTTTTATTTTTTAGAGATAGATCTTGCTCTGTCACCCAGACTTAAGTGCAGTGACATGATCATAGTTCACTGCAGCCTCAAAGTCTTGGTTCAAGTAATCCTCCCGTGTCAGCCTCCAGAGTTGCTGGGACTATGGGCATACACTACCTCACCCGGCTAGTTTTTTATCTTTTATTTTTGTAAAGACAGGGTCTTGCTATGTTGCCTGGGCTGGTCTCGATCTCCTGGCCTCAGGTGATCCTCCTGCCTCAGCCTCCAGAGTCACTGAGATTATAGGCCAGAGGGTATTTTAAATGCAATTTGGGAAATAATTTAAAATATATTTCATTCACCTTCTATGAATGCTTTTGAGGTAATTTATGATTATCTTGTACTTAAAGAGAAAATTTATCTAAGAAAGCTGACTGACATCTAGCAGACAACCCACTAATACAATACTAAAATGAAGAACTCTGGTGATTTGAGCTGCTTTATTGTCCTTGGCCCTGTTTATTGTTTTTACTCTCGTGCTTGACCACATATTTATTCCATTTGATTCAAAGCTTGATTCCTAGCCCCATCCTTAACCCAAATTCCACATAATTATGCAGACTGAAAATTTGTAGGATTAAAAAGGCTTCAAATAAGTAGACAAGACATTCATCTCTTTCATGATAGCTTGTTTAACCCCAAATACTTAGTGAAATGCCATACCACCAGAAATTCTTTACAATATTTAAAATTTAACAATTTTACTATAAATTTCCTTCAATTTACAAGTATTGAGTGTTTAGTATATGCTAGGCTGAGCTAGGGCTGAAGTATAATAATAATTATTGAAGTGTTTTCTAAACTATAAATTGATATATAGATCCTAGATAGATTGTTAGATGCTGGATTTTTTTTTTTCCGAAGTGTTTTTTTTTCTCTTTTAAGCCAATTAAGAGTAATTATTTACTATTTCTTCTTAGTAATACACATTATAATACATACTCATTAAAACCCAAACTTTCGCTTGGTGTGGTGGCTCATGCCTGTAATCCCAGCACTTTGGGAGGCTGAGATGGGAGGATCACTTGAGGTCAGGAGTTTGTGACCAGCCTGGGCAACACAGCGAGATCCCATCTCTAAAACACAAATTTATTTTAAGAGAAAAAAAAAGAACCAAACTTTCCTTCAAATTATACTACAAGGCTATAGTTCCTGAAATAGAATAGTACTGGTATAAAAGAAGTCACACAGACTAATGGAACAGAATAGAGAATCCAGAAATAAAGCCAAATACCTACAACCAACTGATCTTTGACAAAGCATACGAAAACATAAACTGGGGAAAGGATATGCTATTTCATAAGTGTTGCTGGGGAAATTGGCTAGCTACATGTAGAAGAATGAAACCAGATCCCTATCTCTCACCTTATGTAAAAATCAACTGAAGATGGATCAAACACTTAAATTTAAGACCTGAAACTATAACATTTCTAGAAAATAACCTAGGAAAAATTCTTCTGGACATTAGCCTAGGCAAAGAATTTATAATGAAGACCACAAAAGCAAATGCAACAAAACAAAAAAATAAATAAATGGGACATAATTAAACTAAAAGACTTCTGTATGGCCAAAGAAGTAATCATCAGACTAAACAGACAACCGATAGAATGGAAGAAAATATTTGCAAACTACACATCCAGCAAAGAACTAATATCCAGAAACTACAAGGAACTCAAACAATTCACCAAGAAAAAAAAAATCCCATCAAAAAGTGGGCAAATGACATGAGCAGACATTTCTCAAAAGAAGGTATACAAATGGCCAATGAACATATGAAAAAATGCTAAACATCACTAATCATCAGGGACCTACAAATTAAAACCACAATGAAATACCACCTTATTCCTGTAAGAATGACCATTATTAAAAAGTCAAAAAAATATATATGTTGGCGTGGATGTGGTGAAAAAGGAATGCTTGTACAGTGATGGTGGGAATGTAATTTAGTATAACCTCTATGGAAAAGAGTATGGAAATTTCTTAAAGAACTAAAAGTATATCTGTCATTCAGTCCAGCAGCCCTACTAATGGTTATCTACCCAAAAGAAAAAAAGTCATTATATTAAAAAGATACCTGCATATGTATGTTTATTGCAGCATAATTCACAATTGCAAAGATATGGAACCAGCCTAAGTGCCCATCAACCAATGAGTGGATAAAGAAAATATGGTATATATACTCCATGGAATACTACTCAGCCATAAAAAAGAATGAAATGATGTCTTTTGCAGCAACTTGGATGGAGCTGAAGACCATTATTCTAAGTGAAGTAACTCAAGAATGCAAAACCAAATACCATGTGTTTTCATTTAGAAGTGGGGAGCTAAACCATGGGTATTGAAAGGCATGCAGAGTAATATAATAGACTATGAAGACTTAGAAGGGGAAGGGTAGAAGGAGGGGCAAGAGATTTTTAAAAAACTACATATTGGGTACAGTTTACACTACTCAGGTGACAGGTACACTAAAATCTCAGACTTCACCACTGTACAATTCATCCATGTAACCAAATATCACCTGTATCCCCAAAGCTATTAAAACTAAAAAAATTTTTTAAAAAGAACCAAACTTTTCAACACACATTCTCTCTTTTTTATAAACTTAGTACAGTTTTCACAGATTCACTAACTTCTAAACATTTTCTTCCTGGCAAATCTTTGCTTGTCCTCTTCTACCTGTCCCCATCTCCTGTTTTTCTGATTTTACTTCCTTATGCCAAACATCTACCACAAATACCACATACATATACTTTGCCTTTATCTTAATCACTTGGGCCAGGTTTGTATATTAACTCATTCATTTTATTTTTTGAGATGGAGTCTTGCTCTGTTGTCCAGGTGGGTGCAGTGGCGCGATCTCAGCTCACTGCAACTTCTGCCTCCCAAGTTCAAGCCATTTTCATGCCTCAGCCCCTCAAGTACCCATCTAATTTTTGTATTTTTAGTAGAGATGGGGTTTCATCCTGTTGGCCAGGCTGGTCTCAAACTCCTGACCTCAACTGATCCACCCACCTCAGCCTCCCAAAGTGTTGGGATTACAGGCTTGAGCCTCCACACCTGGCCTAAATTAATTCATTCATTTAAAGATGCCAAACAGAATTTTGATCTAGGTAATTGTTATACATTTAATTAGGTGTTCACTTTAATCAGTTTGTGGCCAAATTTGCACCTACAAAACTGTATGTATGTATTTCACCAGCTAATCTATCACCTCCCCAGAAAACATATCAAGCAAGAGTTTGTGGTCTTTCCTCTTCTTGTACTTTCAATTTCTCTTATTGCTTTTCAATGTATAGTAGAGAGAAATGTGTTTTGTTTAAATCTGTTTATCCCAGTATATGATATGTACTGAAAGCACTGCAGTTGCTTATTCTGATATGAAACACAATGCAGTGTACTTATTTATTAAATGAACAGTCACTATTAAACCTTTTATTCTAAAGCCTTCCTTTGTGAATGTGTGTGTATATCTGGGTATAGGAAGAGGAACTGTTATCGCAATTTCTTTTTTTTTTTTTTTTGAGATGAAGTTTCGCTCTTGTTGCCCAGGCTGGAGTGCAATGGTACGATCTTGACTCACCGCAACATCTGCCTCCCAGGTTCAAGCGATTCTCCTGCCTCAGCCTCCTGAACAGCTGGGATTACAGGCATGCACCACCATGCCCAGCTAATTTTGTGTTCTTAGTAGAGACGGGGTTTCTCTGTGTTGATCAGGCTGGTCTCGAACTCCTGACCTCAGGTGATCTGCCCGCCTTGGCCTCCCAAAGTGCTGGGATTACGGACGTGAGCCACTGTGCCTGGCCTGTTATTGCAATTTCAGCATGTCAAAGGAAGTGTCTTCATCCTTGTTACATACTTGTCAAAATTAAAGTCAAACTTTTGACAAGCAGCTCCCAAAATGCATATCTTTGCATAAAAGAAAATACTGTGGTTAAAGGTATCGTGTCAATTCCTTATTTCTTTACCCTTGTTTTTCTACTTTTGAGGCTGAGCTTAACTTGCATTTTGAGAATTTTTTGTAACTATCAGTTTTCTCAGTTCTATTCTTATTACACAGCCCTAAGACTAACAAAGTTTTGTAGGAAACTGTCTTTTCCTATATCTATTGAATTTTAATTCTGGTGATGTTTAGTAGTACTTCTTTTCCTTCTTCCTTTACAGTAGTACAAATGTACATCATGTACAAGTGTTAAGAAATCCTGATAATAAGGACAAAGCAGCTAAGTTTCAAAAAGAGCCTGTGTTTAAAGAGAATATCATACAGCTTAAGTAGCCCTGCTGGGTCAATTTTCACCAGTTTATTCAGCGCCAGACCTACTAATGTTATATGCCTCCTCGTGAAGAAAAAGCCTGCTTAGACTTATTACAATATGAGTTATAATTCATTCCTATTTGTGTCCTTAAATAGGCTTTGTACTGAGGCTCTGCCCAGCAGTGGGCCATATACTGAGAGCAGAAAATGATAAAAGTCACTTATAAGGCTAGACTTTTCAAAATACATATAAGGAATTCTTTTTGTGTCCCTACTTATTTAGTTGAAAGCATTTATACTCATAGTGTCTGGATGGTTATTTTTATATTAGAAGGTAGACCACTAGAGTGGTGAAGATATACATGTTGGGGCAGAGCTTGAAAGGCTCTTGATTCTTAGAAAAGTTTAGGAAGATGATTCTGAAAAAGAATTCCAGTGCCTGGTGCATAGTGAGAAATTAATAGTTATTTACTTGATGAGTATGTAGATAAATGAATGAATCAATCTTAAAAGGTTTAGGATGTCCAACCAGAGACCTGCTAAAAAATCCAGTACCTCTTTGAAACTATTCAATTAAACCTCTGAATTAAATTGCCCTTGGGACAGTGCTGTAATTTGTGATCCATGAATTCAGAGGTCACTCAGTTAAAAGACAGCTTCAGATTGGCTTGTTTAGAATCCTCATTTATTGACCCTGCTGTTACTCTGCCTCCTTTTCTTGTTTTTATGTTTTGAAGAAAGAAGTGTTTGACTACAGTTGTAACCAAACACATGTCTACTTCCATTTTGTACATCAGTGGGCACTAGGATTATTGCTTGGCAACCTATAATAGCCAAGTACACTAGAAGAGCACTAACAGGCTGTAATGAAGATAGAGAATGCCCTAGTTCATTTGTGAGTTTACTAATGAGCCATGGCAGATAGGTAGATATTAAGTTGCCATATATCCTTAATAGAGCAGGAGTAATTGTCTGCCTTGGGTTAGGGGAGATGGGTTAAAAGGAAAGAATACAGTTGACTCTTGGACAACACAGTTTGAATTGCATGGGTCCGCTTATACACAGATTTTCTTCCACCTCTGCCACTCTAAAACAGCAAGACCAACCCTTCCTCTTTCTCCCCTCCTCAGTCTATTGAACATGAGGACAATGAAAATGAAAACATTTATGATGATCCACTTCCACTTAATGAATAGTAAATATATTTTCTCTTCCTTATGATTTTCCTCCCTCCCTCCGTCCCTCCCTCTCTTCCTTCCTTCCTTCCCTCTTTCCTTCCATCTTTCGCTCTCCTTCCTTCCTCCCCCTTTCTTCCTTCCTTCCTTTTTTTCTTTCTCTCCCTTTCTTTCTTTCTCTCCCTTTCTTTCTCTTTCTTCCTTCCTTCCTTCCTCTTTCTTTCTTTCCTTCTTTCTCTCTCTCTCTCTCTCTCTTTCTTTCTTTCCTAAAAAACTATAGATACAAGGTCTCTCTCTGTTGCTTAGGCTGGAGCATAGTGGTGCAATCACTGGAGCAGGTCTTTCTCATGATGTTCTTGTGATAGTAAGTCTCACAAGATCTGATGGTCTTTAAAGGGGAGTTCTCCTGCACATGCTCTCTCTTGCCTGCTGCCACATAAGACCTGACTTTGCTTCTCCTTTGCCTTCTGCCATGATTGTGGGGCCTCCCCAGCCACATGAAACTGTGAGTTCCATCAAACTTTTCTTCTTTATAAATTACCCAGTCTCAGATATGTCTCAGGTATGTCTTTATTAGCAGCATGAGAACAGACTAATACAGTAAATTGGTACCAGAAGTAGGGTTCTACTGTAAAGATATCCAAAAATGTGGAAGCAACTTTGGAACTGGGTAACAAAAAGAGGTTGGAACAGTTTGTAGAGCTCAGAAGAAGTTAGGAAGATGTGGGAAAGTTTGGAACTTTCTGGAGACTTGTTGAATGACTTTGGCCAAATGCTGATAGTGATATGGACAATAAAGTTCAGGCTGAGGTGGTCTCAGATGGAGACAAGAAACCTACTGGGAACTCCAGCAAAGGTGACTCTTGCTATGTTTTAGCAAGGAGACTGGCAGCATTTTGCCCCTTCCCTAGAGATCTGTAGAACTTTGAAATTGAGAGAGATGATTTAGGGTATCTGGGGGAAGAAATTTCTAAGCAGTGAAGGGTTCAAGAAGAAGCAGAGCATAAAAGTTTGAAATTTTTGCAAGATGACTACCATGCAATTGTACTATGTATAGTACTATGGAATTGAAAAGAAAACCTCATTTTCTGGGGAGAAATTCAAGCCAGCTGCAGAAATATGTATAAGTAACAAGGAGCCAAATGCTAATCACTAAGACAATGCAGAAAATGTCTCTGGGCATGTCAGAGACCTTCACAGCAGCCCCTCCCATCACAGGGCCAGAGGACTAGGAGGGAAAAATGGTTTTATATGTTGGGCCCAGGGCCCTCCTTGCTGTGTGCAGCCTTGGGACTTGATGCCCTGCATCCCAGCCACCACAGCTGTGGCTAAAAGGGGCCAATGTACAGCTCAGGCCATTGCTTCAGAAGGTGCAAGCCCCAAACCTTGGCAGCTTCCACCTGATGTTGGGCCTGTGCACAGAAGTCAAGAATTGAGATTTGGGAACCTCCACCTAGATTTCAGAGGATGTATGGAAACTCCTGAATGTCCAGGGAGAAGTTCACTGCTGGGACAGAGCCCTCATGGAGAACCTCTGCTAGGGCAGTACGGAAGGGAAATGTGTGCCCAGTGGGTACCAACTAGTGGAGCTGTGAAAAGATGGCCACTGTCCTTCAAACCCCAGAATGATAGATTCACCAATGGCTTGCACCATGCACCTGGAAAAGCCAGAGATATTCAACACCAGCCTGTAAAAGCAGCCAGGAGGGGAGCTGTAACCTGCAAAGCCACAGGGGCAGAGTTGCCCAAGGCCATGGGAGCCCACCTCTTGCATCAGTGTGACCTGGATGTGAGACACGGAGTCAAAGGAAATCATTTTGGAGCTTTAAGGTTTGACTGCCCTGTTGTATTTTGAACTTGCATAGAGCCTGTAGCCCCTTTGTTTTGGCCAGTTTCTCCCAGGCATCATGCTACCTGACATTTGAAACAGCTGTATTTACCCAATGCCTGTACCTGCATTGTATCTAGGAAGTAACTAACTTGTTTTTGATTTTACAGGCTCATAGGCAGAAGGGACTTGCCTTGTCTCAGATGAGACTTTGGACTGTGGGCTTTTGAGTTAATACCGAAACGAGTTAAGAATTTAGGGGACTGCTGGAAAGGCATGATTGGTTTTGAAATGTGAGAACATGAGATTTGGGAGGGGCTGGGGCAGAATGATATGATTTGGTGTGTCCCTACCCAAACCTTGAACTCTAGCTCCCATAATTCCTACATGTCATGGGCGGGATCTGGTGGGAGTTAATTGAATAATGGGGGTGGGTCTTCTCCATGCTGTGATAATGAATAAATCTCACAAGATCTGATGGTTTTATAAAGGGAGTTCCCCTGCACATGCTTTCTCTCTTGCCTGCCACCATGTAAGATGTGACTTTGCTCCTCCTTTGCCTTCCACCATGACTGTAAGACCTCCCCAGCCACATGGAACTGTGAATCCCTTTAACTTTTTTCTTTATAAATTACCCTCCCCAGCCACATGGAACTGTGAATCCCTTTAACTTTTTTTCTTTATAAATTACCCAGTCTGGGGTCTGCCTTTATTAGAAACATGAGAACAGATGAATACGTCAAAAAAAGTGAAAGATCTCTACATGGAGAACTATAAAACACTGCTCAAAGAAATCAGAGATGACACAAATGGAAAAACATTTCATGCTTATGGATAGGAAGAATTAATATTTTTAAAATGGCCATACTGCCCAAAGCAATTTATAGATTCAATAATATTCCTATTAAACTACCAATGACATTCTTCACAGAATTAGAAAAGAAAACTAACCCCACAAAGATATTCCTCAAGAAGACCAACCCCAAGGCACATAATTGCCAGATTTACTCGGATTGAAATAAAGGAGAAAATACTAAGGGCAGCCAGAGAGAAAGGCCAGGTTACCCATAAAGGGAAGCCTATCAGACTCACAGCAGATCTCTCAGTAGAAACTCTACAAGCCAGAAGAGAGTGGGGGTTAATATTTAACATCCTTAAAGAAAAAAACTTTCAACCCAGAATCACATATCCAGCCAAA
>PVKP010017930.1:0-45146 GCA_004027715.1 Plecturocebus donacophilus | reverse complement strand
AAATCAAACACCGCATGTTCTCACTCATAGGCGGGTGTTGAACAATGAGAACACATGGACGCAGGGAGGGGAGCACTATACGCTGGGGTATGTTGGGGGAAAATAGGGGAGGGACAGTGGGGGGTGGGGAGTTGTGGGGAGATAGCATGGGGAGAAATGCCAGATATAGGTGAAGGGGAGGAAGGCAACAAATTACACTGCCACGTGTGTACCTATGCAACAATATTGTATGTTCTTCACATGTACCCAAAAACCTAAAATGCAATAAAAAATGAAATATAAAAAAAAAAAAAAGAAAGAAAGAAAGTAAAGGAATAAAAGAATGGCTACAGCATAGGCAGAACAGCAGCATGGGTGCTCAACTGAGTATACTTACAGTTATTTATTGATTATATGCTAAGCAAGGGGTAGATTAGTCAAGAGAATTCTGGGAAAAGGGGTGGCAATTCCAAGAACTGAGGGTTCCACCTCCGCCTTTAGATCATATAGGGTGACTTCCCAACATCGCCATGGCATTTGTAAACTCTCATGGCACTGGTGGGAGAGTCTTTCTGCAAGCTAATGTATTATAATTAGCATATGATGAGCAGTGGGGATGACTAGAGTTCACTTTCATCGCCATTCTGTTTTGGTGGATTTTGGCTGGCTTCTTTAAGTATCTGGAAGGATACTTAAAGAGGGAGGGCTGCAATGGGGAGGTTTTACCAGCGGGGTCTTTGTGACCTGTATCTTGTGCTGACCTCCTGTCTCATCCTGTGACTTAGAATGCCTAACCTCCTGGAAATGCAGCCCAGCAGGTCTCAGCCTTCTTTTACCCAGCCCCCTATTCAAGATGGAGTTGTTCTGGTTCAAATGCGTCTTGACAGTTCATCCTTCAATGTTCCCAGCTAGGACATTTAAATGTTTGTCCATCCTACTCACTGGGCTCTGGAGCACAGAACACAGCAAGGTCCCAATAAATACTAATTTAGTAAATGGGAGAAAGGAAAGGGAGATGGGAAGGGAGGAAGGGAGGAGGGCAGCAGGGAGAAGTGGGGGATATGGTCAGTCTATCCTCTCTGCCGGGCCTCTCTGCTGGAACTCAGAGCCTGAGCGATGAAATTCTCATCCGCCACACACAACATGGCAGCTTCCTTGACCCACACCCAATTTCCGCTTCCGGAATGAAAGAGTACGTCATTTCCCCTCTGGTTTCCCTAGCGACCCTTGGAAGCGAAGAATGTGAGAAAGTCTGCTTCCTTCGCTTCCTTCGCGCCCTTCCTCTTCCTTCTTTTCGCTGCTCCAGGGCAGCTGACAGAGCAGCTCCAAGGCTGCTGGCCGCGACTAGTTGGTGAGAAGGGCGGGGGGAGGGGCCGTCCCGCGTGTAGGGGGCTCTGAGGGTAACCAATGAGAGGGAGGGCCCGAACGAGGTGGCTTGGAGGCATGGCCAGTAAGTTGGGGTTGAAAATCCTCCCAGGAACCCGGATTTTAATGGGCTGAGGGAAGTGGCAGGTGCAGCGGTTGTGCAGAGACAATGATGCTTAGTAGCCAGGAGTTCATGGCCACAAACTGTGTGTGTAGAGGAGGGCCACAGCAGCCTGAAAACCATAGTCGTCCCCTTTTAGGTTTACCCATTCCACTGGGCCCAGGCACCACCCACTCCTGCTGTCTGGTAAACTTTCCTCCTGTTTCTGAGGTCATGTCTGGCATGAAGAGTCTTTACTGAATAGTTTTCATTGATCACAGGTCCAGTTCTTCACTCTTCTCACCCTTTATTGAAATAGCAGTGAAAATCTAATTGAGAAAGTACTGTTACAGGGATTGAAAAGGCTACAGGGGACCAGAGCCATTGACTTTTATTTATTTATTTATTTATTTGAGTGGGGAGTCCCACTCTCTCACCCGGCTGGAGTGCAGTGGTGTGATCTCAGCTCACTGCAACCTACACCTCCCAGGTTCAAGTGATTCCCCTACCTCAGCCTTCTGAGTAACTGGGACTACAGGTGTGCACCACCATACCCAGCTATTTTTTGTATTTTCAGTAGAGACGGGGTTTTCACCATGTTGGCCAGGATGGGCTTAATCTCTTGACCTTGTGATCTGCCTGCCTCAGCCTCCCAAAGTGCTGGGATTACAGGCATGAGCCACTGCACCCAGCTGACTTTTATTTTTAAAATGAAGATCTGTTTTACTTGAAGGAACTAAAGAATATTGGCATTCAAATAGGTGCTAGAAGACTTGAAAGCAGTGGAAATTTCTCCACAGGTGATAGGAAAGGGTGGTCACAAAATGAATTATCTCCCGACTCACACACCTGGTGAGCAGAGCCATGACCTCCTTCACCTTAGCATTTGGAACAGGCTGCAAGTTCATCCTTCCTCATAGCAGCCCCTGTATTCAGTTTGGTTTAGTTGTTTTATGTGGTTTCTAGCTTGTTTTTTTTTTTTTCCAGGGTGCAACAGAAGTCTTACGTAGCTGAGAAGTTCGTGGAATCTTCTTCTTTGGTACACCTTTCACTATTGCTTGTGATATAGTGCAGGGTTGGGATGTACAGACATTTCTCAAGTGCACTGTGTACCTACACAGCACACTGCAATTTGGCTACTGAAGTCAAGAGAAACTGGTTTAAACAACTGGTGAGTGTAACATAGGAAGCACATTTCATTTGATAACAGGATCATAGCTTTTGTGCTAATAAAACGCTTTGAAAATTAGCCTGTGGTCTTTAGTAATTAGCGTATACATTTCAGTGTTCCATTGGTTCATAACAAATGGACTAAATAGGTACCCCATTCAGTCATTTATCTAAATGAAAAGTTTGGTTAAATTGTAGTTGAGGGCATTGATCACAACTACAATTTAACCAAACTTTTAAATTGGAAAAAGAGATTAAGATGAAAATCATGGGATTAAATTTTTAATTAGTTTGCCACTTGAACAGTTGCTTGGTATGACACAGTGGCTGACTGGCTACTTATGCCTGCCTGGGAAGATAGGGCTTTGCTACCAAACCTCTGAACGTAAGAGTGTTTTGCAAAAACCTGAGTATTTTATTCAGTTATCTTTCACTTCATTCCTGCTTAACAAGGAATTGAAAAGGAAGGCAAAGTCTTGGATCTCATAGTTCTTGGTATAATGATACTTATAAAGTATGAGATGGGGGCTTCAGAGAGCTCATTAATAAATGTCTCAAACTAACATGTCTGAGTCAAACTCTTCCCTTCCTGTCCACAATCTCCTCCTCTTCCAGGGCTCCTTACATCAACTAATGGTGTCATCATCAGTGCACTCAAGGCAAAAACCTGTGAACAATCTTGATCCCCTCTTTCATTCCCCACAGCTCACCCATCAACAAATTCTATCTGCTTTTCTTCTAAAATATCTTCTAAATCCATTCACTGTTCTTATCTCTACCGCCCTAATGCAGGCATCATCATTCTTTACCTGGTTAAGTGTAGTATCCTCTTAACTTAACCTCCCTGCTTCTAATCTTCCAACCCATTTTCACCATCTCGGTCCATTCACCACACAGCAGCAGCCAAAATATTTGTTTAAAATTTAAGTTAGATTCCATCACTCCAATGTCTAGAATTATTGTCTTTCCCCACTAATTACTGTGCCCTGCAAGGTCCTACATGATCTGGACTCAATCTGGTACCACTCTCTACCCCTTCACTCACTGTAATCCAGACATACTATCTTTCTCTCGTCAACCTGCCAAGTTTTAGCCTGTCTTAGGGTCCTTGCACTAGCTGTTCCCTTTGCTGGAACCCTTTTCACCCAGGTATTGTTTAGGGCTGAACTTAAATGTTAACCTCTTCAGATAAACCCTTCCTTGACCACTGAAACTCACTTGCCTCCTGTTAATCCCTGTCACAATCATCTTGATTCAGTTTCACCACAACACTCATAATTACTGCTGTTTTCTTGTAGCTTCCTTTGTTTATTGACTGTCTCCTCCCACTAATATGTGAGCTCCATGAAAATAAACGTCTTGTCTATGTCGTATTACTGTGTATCCAGAACTTCAAATAGTCTCTGATGTGTGAATGAATGAATGAATGAATGCATGAATTAATGGATTCTGTTTCCCCAAAGCTGTTGCCATCTCATTTCAGGTACATTGAAACAGGGAGGCCGGTAAAGGCCAGGGGGTCAAATGCTACATAGAGTGGAGCCTGAAGCACGAGATGTGGGCAAACACAGTGGGGAGAGGCAAAAAAAAAAAAAAATTGGGGGTGGAGGGCTGAGGGCCCAGGAAGGAAAATGGAAATGACACAGAACAACACTAAGATATGCCTGAGACATCTGAAGATTGTACAAGCACGTGTGTGCCCACACATACTTACACACATATCAGCTTGAAGGATCTTGTCTCAGCACTTGCTCTGTACTTGAGTCTTAGAGAAGACTTTTCCTGGTAGAGAGGCTTAGGCTTCAGTGTTAAGGAGTCTGATTCAGAGGTCTAGGTAGGGCCCATGTGTCTGTGGCTACGTAACACTTGTAAGCTGGTCTCATTCTTGATCAGTACAATAAGGCTGCAGTAAATCATAGCGGCTGGGAGAAAGCAGTGTGGTATTCTGCAGTGGTTCTGTTCACCACCACATGAGCTGAGCCTGAGCAACCTTCCCTTCCTGGCCCCTCGTTCTGCTTAGAAACAAACTGAAGGCTTACTTCGGCTCCTGTGCAACTTTAAAAGTCAAACTTAGCTGAAAATGGCCAGGTGGGATGCGCTCCTTCCTAAAGAGCAAGAAGCCCACTTTTTAGAAAATCCTAAACCTTGGGTTACACCTCAATTTGGCAGTTACATTTACATGACACATTATATCTAAAAAGCCATTTAATTTTATGCCATCCGATGTTTATATTGACAACTGATGAAAATACATGAGCTTATGCCACTGTGAAACTACAATACAGTGGCTCAAACTTATTCTCTCTCTGTTGGATTTGAGGGGATAAGGATAAGAGAGAAAGTGCTATTGGCTCAGGTTAAAAAAGGAAAAAGAAAAAAAAATGGAGCTTAGACTTTAATCTTTTCATAAATCTTCCTCATCCCCAATTGTTCATCCAAATTCAGAAGGATTAGCCTTCCATCTTCCATGAACCTTTTGGCTGGACCTTTTGTCAATCTTTTTCCCCTTTGAGGCTACCCTCCATGTTTAAAAAAAAAAAAAAAAAAAAGACGAACTACAAACTTTATTCAGATACAGTTAAGGGTCCCACATAGCATTCAGTTTTTATGTCTTTTCCAATCTGTGATGGTTCCTCATGATTTCTTTGTCTTTCATGAATTTAACACTCTTTAAGAGTACTGGTCAGTTATTTTCCAGGCTGTTCCTCGGCTTGGATTTGTCCAGTGTTTTCTCATGATTAGACAGGGGTTTTGAAGTTTCTCAATACCACCCTTCTCTGTGCATGATATTGGAGTACATCATGTCAATATGTCTTCTTACTGGTGGCGTTAATAAGACACATTGCTGTCGATGACATCTGATCACTTGGTTAAGGTGGCATCTGTCTGGTTTTTCCACTGCAAAGAGGAGAATTCCACTGGTGTTAATATATATTTTGGGGGAGATGCTGTGAGATTACCTTGGCTTTATTTGTAACCAGAATCCTTACATGTGTGTGTTGGGATGGAGAGGTGATGAGTGGATAGTGGAGTGGGGTGGACTGTGTGATCTGTTCACTCTGTACATCCCAAGAACAGATCAGAGCTTGCTATGACTATGCTGAACAAAGAAGGGAAGAAACCTTTGTATTATAATAAAACCTGGGGCAACACCTTGATATGCATAAAGGAAAATGTGATATGGCATATTTTCATTGTAGGGAGTGGGGAGGTGTGTGTTGTTTGTTGAATCTAATTCTTTTTATCCATGAGTTCATTCATTATTTCTTAATAAAAGGTAACATTTTTTTGAATGTCTACAGGGTGCCAGGTACTGTACTAGGCTCTGCCTCTCTTAGTTCATACAACACTGTAGACATCATTAGCTGATTTACAGATAAGGATACCAAGGCTCAAGGAAGTAAGTTACCCAAAGGCAAGTGACAGAACTGAAACTTGAACCCAGGCTCATCTAACTCAGAAGTGTGTGCTGTTTCCAAAGCACCAAGCTTGGATTCCTACTGTTTGCCAGGCCCTGCAATTAGTGCTAGAGATGCAGAAGTATGAGACAGACGTTCAAGAAGCTCACACCTACCACACGGGGACCTTGGGAAGAGGCATCAGGGGCCGGGGGAAGAACCTTTTCTTAGGGGCAGCATCCTTGTTTTTTCAGTGACAATCCCATGTCTCGAGAATCACTGAAGTGGTTTTTCTCAGGCCTTTAATGAGTCAGGGTGGATTTGCCAGGTTGCCCTCAGCCACAAATAGCTGAACAGAGAAAGGGACTAATAGCGATGGGATGCCTGCTCAGCTTGTTGCTGGCTGTTATTAATCTCAGCCCCACCATAAGTGAGTGTATTATCTCCACTAAATACATGAGGCATCCAAGGCCCAAAGAGGCTAAATAGCATCAGGCCCAAAGTCACCAGTTAATAAATGGCTAGCTAGGAGTTTGGTCCCAGATCTAACTGATTCCATAGCCAGTGTCCAATCTCAGTGCCCCTTGACATGCCGGAGGTGCAGATTCCAGCATCCTTGCTGTGATGTGGCTGAGCATCCGCTACCTTCTCATTTGTAGATGGAGCGGCCATGTTTACATAGTGCGTGATGGACATTGACAACAGTTCGTTTGAACCAGGCATTTTTTTGCTTAAGCCAAAGGATCTTTGGGCAACTTTTGCTTTTTTTTTTTTTTGACACCCCCTCCCCTCAACAGTCAGTTCATATCAACAGGGCAAATGGAAAGTGACGATTCTGAATCATTTGTGACATGTAAAATGCTACTGTGTAAACAAATGTGCTTCCCTCAGAGAGATGGCATACGCCAAGTCAGGTCTCTTTGCCTCCAGCTTTTGATAAGAGGGTTTAGTTCCTCATAGAGGCAATGCTTAATAAATAGCATTTGATGAGGCTGCTAATAGTTTGTGGCTTTCCTGTCTCTGGGCATTTGCTGAACTGCATAGTGAAGAAAGGGACAGAAAAAAATCCTTCATTCCCCTGCCTCTCCCATTTGGCGGCTCCCTAGACTCTCTCAGATCATTGTCCTTTCTTTTCTTTCCTGTTTTGGAAAATGTGAAAACAAGGTGAGGTAGCTGCACTGGAGTAGCTGGAAAAGAAATTAGCAGGCCCAAGGATTAGGATGGGGAGAGCAGGTGGCAATCTGGTTTATTAAAATGAGTCCATTTGGTTCCAATCATATAGAATCGAGGTTCACTGATTATCTTCATTCTGCTGCTATTGTCCTGCTAGAGGCAGCGAGAATGAATTACCAAAAGGTGGGATTAGCAGTAGACAGAAAGAAAAATGGGGTAAAAGGAATTGGAGTTGTTCTTGATTTCCCTATCTTAGTTTGGATTCTCCCAGACCAGATCCAGAGGCAAGGATTCAAGCATAAACAATTTATTTGGGAGGTGCAGGAACTGTTGGCAGGGAATTGAGAACGAGCTGGGAAGGGAGAAAGACTGATAAAGAATTGCTACTCCTGTGGAAGACTAGGGCTCAATCCCACTGGTGAACCCTGGGAATGGTGTTGTAGGGCACATATGTCAGAATGTTCTGTCTTCCCACTTCCACTAAGGGAAGGGAGCTGAGGTATTTATACACCAACTTCTGAGTATCAGTGATTAACAGCTGCTCTCATACGGTGTTCCGGGCACACAGGCAGAATGGTTCTCTGCAGCTTAGGAGAAAGCCCTCAGGCAAAGAGATGCAAATGCTGCAGCTGAAAGTCAACCAGTGTGCACTGCTGTGGTAAAGCCAGAGGGATATGGGCTGAGTATCAACAGCATCTGCTATATTCCCTTAAAACAAAACGGAACACCCACTCCTCCCCTAGTATTTCTGTATCACTAAATAGCATCACCATTTACTCCATTTCTCATGCCAAAAGACCTTGGAATCTTCCTTGATTCTTTTTTGCTCTTGCCTCACATTCAGTCATGAACTCCATCTTAAAAATACACCTTGAATTCTGTTTCTCACTATCCCCACCATCCTCTTTCGTTGGGTTTCTGCAACAGCATCTTATACATTCTTTCCCCTGATATGGTAGCCAGAGTGATCTTTTTAAATCTGAATCAGATCACTTTACCCCAGGCCACCAGCTCAAAACTATCCAGTGGCCCCTCATCACTCTTAGAATAAAATCAGTCTTTACCAAGCCCCAAAAGATCCCACATGATCTAGCCTCTGGCTACGTCTCTGACTTCAGTTTCCATCTGTTCTCCTCTTTGCTCACAGTGCTCCTGCTGACGGCTTTTCTTGCTGCACTCCTGCCTCCAGGCCTTTGCATCTGCTCTTTCAACATGGAACACTACTCCAGATGCTCATATCACTCTGTCCTCTCAACCACTCAGTCCTCTGCTCAAACGTCACCTCTTTAGGGAAGACTTTTCTTAATACCTTATCTAGAAAAGAGCCTTTTGTCACTCTATTCTTTAATTTGTTTTATTAATTTTTCCATAGCAGTGATCATGACCTAAATAATATTAGTTTATATTTTATTTGTCCGTTGCCTGTCTCTTGCACTAGAATGTAAGTACCATGAGTGCAAGGACCTTGATTCTCTGCATTGCTCCCAGCTCCTAAAAGAGTGTGACACATAGTAGGTATTGATTGAATGAATGGATTAATAACCATTTACTGGTCCTGCTGAAAGGACCCATCTGTCAAAATTTTTCAGAACAGACAGCAGAAACTGCAAACCTTTGTTTAATAACTGCCTGGCTGCCTCTTTTCCCAGAGCTGGCTCTAATGAAGAACAAACTCTCTTAACAGAGTTGGCTGAAAGTCCTGGGATTACTTCCAACATGTTCTTTCCTGACGTCCACTGCAAATCTCAACTTGTTCATTTTACTTTTTGTTTGCCTTTCTGAAAAAAATGGAAGGAAAATTGAGGGAATCAATGTGCTACATTTTATATATGATGATGGGGACAAACTATAATCTTGATGTTTTTTAATGAACTAGAATGCAAAGTTGGTTATCTCCCCTAGCGTCTGGCACATAGCGTATGCGTACTAAATGTCGAGTGAATTGGCAGTGTCATCTATTTGATGTTACTAAGCTTTCTTTGTATGCTAATTGTTCTGTAGAAGGTATTGGATTAGAGAGGCCACACCCTTAAAACTACCAAAGACTGAGAGGATTTTCTCTATACTGACCCCAACCCAGAAAACCCTTAACCTTATCCATGACAATTCCTTCTCATACATACCAGTCCATGATCCTAAAAATAGTAGAATCAATTCTATTTTTTGTGTGTGGTTTAATCTAATCCATTATAAAAGTAATGCAGGTTAATTTTAGAAAGTTTTTAAATTACAGAAAAGTAAAAGAGGAGAAGAAACATAATATGTGGTTCTACTACCCAGAGATAACCACAGTTAATATGTTGCTGTATTTCCATTCAGTGTTTTCTATGTGTGTTTTTACATAGACTGAATATACAATTGTATTTCTCTCTTAATATCATAAGCATTTATTCTTGGTATTCAGTACTGTGAATATCTCTTTTAATAGTTGCGTACTATTACATTTTCCTGTTTTAGACCATTTAGCTTGTTTTCTATTTTTTTTTTAATTATAAGTAATGCTGGATAAATATCCCTATAGGTGTATCTTTGCTGGCATTCCTGATTATTTCTTTAGGATAGAGTCCCAGAAATGGTATAACTAGTTCTAAAGGAGACAAACTCTTAATACATTTTGTGAGATTTCATTTTGGTTTCTAAAACCGTTCAAATGTGACTTCCATAAAAGAGCTCTAGAAAAGCAGACTGCCTCAAAGAATTTACTTCCAGTTTTGCAACATTTCAGACATAGACTGTTTTAGCATTCAGTTTAAATGAGCATAGAATCTTCTGTAGGCTGTCTCCTCTTCAGGCCTCTTCCCTCTCTAATAAAACACAGCATCGGCGTTATAAAAATCTTTCTTTGGTAAACAACGTCTTTTACTATTCTCAAGGATTGTTTTCCTAAGTCTTTCTGGCGGGTGTTGGGTTTATGCCTAAAACTATGTGTCGTATTTTTGCTTGCCTGTTTATGATCTCTTAAGGGTTTAGTTAGGCTTTGTGTGTGTGGTTTTTTTTCATTGCCAAAGGAAGTCCAGATTTCATGGCAGTGAAACCTATTTTTATAAGACTGTCTGGTCTTTCCTGAAAGGCCAGGATTACCTTGGCAGGGACTGTCCTCAAGAACATTGTATGGATAAGGAGTCCCCTCTCCAAGGCTAAGCCATCCTGGAAAGGACCTTGCCAAAGACAAGTGGTTTATCAATAGAGGGAAACCCTGCCATTCATAGATATAAGAGGCCATTCATGCCATCTAGGAGGATCAGGATATAGGATGGCCTAGCAAATGATGTCTCAGTCATACTACATAATGTCCTGCATGCAACATTATTGAAAAGAATGAGTCAGACATCTCTATCTAACCTGAAAAGACACCCGTGATATTTTGTTAATTCTGAATAACAAGATGTAGAAAAACATGTATGGTGTGATCTCATATTTGTAAGAAAAAAAAAGGCAAAAATCATGTTTAAGTATTTGGGAGGCTGAGGCGGGCAGATCACCTGAGGTCAGGAGTCCAAGATCAGCCTGGACAACATGGTAAAACCCCAACTTTACTAAAAATACAGAAATTAGCTGGATGTAGTGGTGGGTGCCTGTAATCCCAGCTACTCAGAAGGCTGAAGCAGGAGCATCACTTGGATTCAGGAGGCGGAGGTTGCAGTGAGCCGAGATCATGTCAGTGTACTCCAGCTTGGGCAACAGAGTGAGACTCTGTCTCAAAAAAAAAAAAAAATATGTGTAAGGGAACCTTGACTATCTATATAAACCAAAAGAAATACATAGAAGGACACTTATCAGACTGTTGGTAATTCATTTGTATGTGGAATTGGGCTAGATGAGTATTAGGAACTTTGCTTTATACAACTCTGTTGAATAACCTGTTACAATGAACATGTGTTACTTTTATAACTTAAAGGAGGAAAGCTAAAAATAAAAACACTGGAGAGGGACAGCATAAGAAGTGGGATTTAGGAGCTGCTTATGTGGGATCTGTGCAGGGCGGGTCATCAGCCTCTCTGACAAGGCTGATGCATGTGCCAAGGAAAGTTCCATCACCTAGAAGAGTGGGACTGAGCTGGCATGTCCTTACCCTGGCAGCTGCTAGCAAAATTGAATGTGTTGGCATTCACTGGAGATATCACACCTGTAAAGTCTTTTGGGGGAAAAAATGGGAATGATTCAGAGAGAGTCAGGAATTGCCGTCTGAGGGCTTGAGAGAGGGTGGCCAGGAGAGATGAGAGGAATATGCTTTAAAAGCCCCAGAATGGAAAAGATGGATTCTGCCTCTGAATCACAGAGCTCTTCCTAGCCATCTGTGAGACAGGCATCAGGCCTTGAACGAGAGACAGTGCCCAAGGCTTTTATTAACCTTCTTCCCTTGGGAGTGAATGCTGAGGTGTGTGTCTTTGAGGAGTGATGACTCAGAGGCTACACAGCTCTCAAACTTCATTTGCTTTATATTCTATTTGTGAATTAGGGTGTGTTCATGCTGAATGGATGATTTAGATGATGACAGGTCTGCTGCAAATATAAAGGGATAATTGAATCTCGAAGTCTATTAAAGACTGTTGTCTTACATCTTGTGGGATGACATTTTATTACAGGGACCAACTTGGCTCCGTATTCTGTTTCTTCTCTTCCCTTCCTCCCTTTTTTCATTATCCTTCAAAAATTAGATTTTCCCCTTTGCCAACCAGCAGTCGCAAAAATTCCTCCAAGAAAAGTCAGGATGCCAGAAAGGAGTACCTGGGGACCTGGGGGAGGCAGAATTGCATGGCAGTTGGGGACAGGGGCTCCAGAGTTGGCCATTAACTGTGGCCTCCAGCAAGTATCTTACCTCCTCTGAGCCTCAGTTTCCTTCTCTGTAAAGTGTGGGTGATGATGTTTACTTTTTAATTGTCATGAAGATGAGGGATGGTGATGCTTAGCACAGTGTCTGGCACTTTACAGCAAGCGCCACGATCCACTATTGTAATCAGGACTTTTGTCATTCTCACTTCTGCCACACGTTTGCCCTGTGTCCTTGAGCAAATCGGCTCCTTCCTGTAGCCCCCTTGTTCCTCACCTGCCAACCGAACTCTCCGCAGTTAATAACTCCAGTGACGCTCAAAAAAACAACAAACACAGTTGGCTAGCAACAACAATAATCAAAAAATCCCACCCTGATTCCTCGGTCAGATCATGACATTTCACTCAGGACTGCTCTCAGTAAGTGGGCCTCTTCTCCGAAGAGCCTGGAATCTCTCTGCTCCTCACGGCTGCCAACACTGGCCTTGTTCTGTGGTCTGATCCTCTGGCGACCTCTGTCCACACACTTCTGAGACTGGCCAGGAGCCCTGGCACACTCACTCTGCACAGCCCGCCAAATCGAAAGGCCCTTCTTTTGAGCAAATAGCATCATGCACGTTGCCATCAAGACAATGAAAGCATTTGCAGTGGCGCAGCATCCAACTTCTCTCCGTGGCCTTTTGAAACAATTTTGTGACTAGAGAATGGTTAGAGACAAATCCGTGGCCTTTTGAAACAATTTTGTGACCAGAGAATGGTTAGGGACAAAGGTCTTTCTATCTGATCTGCTCACCAGGCTGGCGTGGGATCGTAGGGGACCTGAGTCCGTCTTTCCTGGCACCACATGGATCGCTATCATTGCGTTTGTCTCCTCTCTTTGATTAGGACAGGCAGTCAGGCAGGCAGGCAGAGGGTTATATTTCAACTGCCCTTGACTCTGTTTATAATCACAAACATGAAAGGAAGGGAAAGAGATTGAGTTTATAGGACTGGTTCTTTGTGTAGCCTAATTTATCTCTCTCAGGCAGCAGTGGGCTGAGCGAGTTTCCTTTTTGTTTCCAATGCGGGAAACTGAAATATGAATCTATGTTGATGAGAGAATAAAGGAATTGAAAGAGGCATAAATCTTATCTTCTCGCAACCCTAGAAGATCAGCTTCTCGTGAAGAAGGAGATTATACTTCTGTAATTAACTGCTTTGCAGCTACTGGTGATGGCTCAGAGCTGAATAATAGCACCCAGCCAAGTTGGATAAAAGGCTGGCGGGCAGGCGGGTGCAGCCGCTCATTGTGAACAATGGTCTCAGAGCTTGACATCCTTCCCCAGTGCCCCATGCTCAGAGAGTCCAACCAGGAGATATTTGTTCCCTGTCTATCAACATTCACAGCAGAGAATAAAATTACAGAACAAATAGCTCAAAGAGACCTGTTCCGGTAGCTGCAGTGAGCTGCCTCGAAGGACCAAGCCAGGTTCTACACCTCTTTGTGTTCCAATCAGGGCCCAGGACCTGTTAGGTGCTGACTGAATGTTGGCTGGAGGTGACTGCTTCTCAGCAGCTGTGCTGTCTCAGGAAAGTTGCCTGAGTTCTCTGATCTTCAGTGTTAACTGTCTGCATGACACAGGGGGTTCTTAGAGAATTCTTGTGAGGAAGAAATCAGATCATGAGTATAAACAAATTACTTGTTACAGTGCCTGGCGCATGGCAGGTGATCAATAAATGGTAGCTATTAGTATTACATTGTGAAATAAAAATGGATCGTGGACACACAGCCATTATAATAGTCAATATTTATGAGGCTTACCCTATACAGACACTGCATATCAATTAGGGCATGAAAGCTCCACAGCATCCCTATCAGGTAGGCAGGATTCCTTCCCCTCATTTCACTGGTGACAAAACGGGCTCAGAGTGGAAGGATGATCTGCTGTGGTTAGGAGCAGGAATGGAGACTGGCACCCAGGCCTTCCCTTGTCCCTTTTTCCTTAGCCCTTGGCCCTCAGTACTGGAGCCACAGGTACTCAGCCCCTTGGCTCACTCCAACCCCAGGATCAAGCTTCTGAGCCTTCTGGATTTCCTTTGGTCCTCCCAGCTGCATGCTGAAATCTCTAGGAATCCTAAACATTCATCTTTTGAGATGTTTCCAGAACTTCCTTCTTCAGTCCCACTGCCACTCATGCTGGTACAGACCCTTGGCTCATGACAGCCAGGCATCCTACATCAAGCAGGCACCCGAGTACTGTCTCAGGCACAGGTCCTCTTTCTATCACCCCTAACATCATCCCTCACCCCACTCTCCTGTCCTTCCCCCAAAGGGAGCAACAACTACTCCCCGCCACATATTACGTCAGTTTCATGTTCCTTTCCTGGTATTTGGAGCCCTTTAGCTGACACACCCAAACTCATCTTCCTACTCACAGTCAGAACCTTGGGTCGAGCTGAGCCCGTCTCAGCTGCCCTCAGGCAGGCACCTGCAGCCACTCTGGGGGCTTAGTGGATTAGACCCTTGATAAAGACGCGAATGCCCATGTTCAGTGCACAGTAAGTATTTAACAGAGTTGTGGAACATAGAGATCATCTCTTCTGTTCACCCACCCATTCTACAGATGGAACCTGAGGTCCAGAGAAGCTCAATATCACACAGTGAATGAGTCTCAGAACCAAGTCTCAAAGCTAGGCCTTCAAGCTTGGCATTCAGTGTTCTTCCATTAGGCCAATAGGCCATGCTGCCCTCAGTAATGACTGGCTGTCCATGACTGGGAAGAGCAATGTATTTAGTACGCAGTCTACATGTGGGCCCTGGACCTGTGTGGTTCCCCAGAGGGACAGCCTGAAACCTGCTGAGGCTCCGAGTTAGGTGCTGGGCACGGGGGTGTGATGGGCAGAGGCTGGGTGGTGGCGGCAGCAGGAGTGGGGGTGGGAGATTGAGGGGTAGGGGGATTGCTGTGAATCTCAGCAACTGTAAGACAGTGGAAAATGGGGCTGAATACCAGGCCAAGGAGTATGCTGTGGGAACACAGCAATGAACTTGTCTATTTGGGTGGGAGATGGGATTCTTTAGGGAAGAAGTGGCCTGTGACTCTGAAGAACCAGAAGGACTACGTTCATGGCAGCAGAGGCAGGTGTTCTGGATGGAGGAGTAGGGTGGATGGGGGGAGAGGGGCCAGACAGCCTGGCATGGGCATGAGAACCGTGGAGCTGCAGCAAGGGAGCCCAGAAGAGCAGCTCCCTTTTCTGGAGCCTGGACTCCAGCTCTGACTCTGCATCTGGGCTGACCCGCTCAGGGTCTTGGCAAGTCACTTTGCCTTCCTGGACCTCAGTGTCCTTGTATGTGACACGAGCATCATGAGGTTACCTCTCTCCTAAGGCTATGTGGGGATGAACCTAAAGAGTAAGTCACCAGAGAGAGAGCCTGACACATAGTAGGTATTCAACAGAAGACCCAGTGTGGCTGCAGCTCAGGTTATTGGACCCCAGGGACAAGCTGGGGTTTGGATGACACCGTTTGTTTTCTTTTGCCTTCCAATGGGCCCTTTCTGCTCCTTCCAGGATCTCACCAGCTGGCCTGGGAGGGCTGCTTGCTCACTCACGGTTACCTAGATGTTTGGCGGTGCCCCTGTCCAGAACTGTCTTCTGGTCCCATCTTCATCCTTGAGCCCTCTCCAGCCTGAACCCAATGGGGGACTTGTGTTCCAGGTCTGCTAACATTTGCTGGCAGAGCCCATGTTTGGGAGCGAGAGCTGTATTTAGGTAGAAACAGACACTGAAAACAGCTGCTGGCTTCTCTGCCGTGAGAAACAGGGAATAAAGCGCTGCCACCGTGGGCTTTGCTGGGGAGGGGGAGCACAAGGCAGGCCCTGCTGACTGTCTCTTTTGGGGAGGGGAAGGCCGTTTCTCTTTAGGGAGTGGGCCAGCCCCCTCAGGCTCTGGCCAGGGGTGGGGTGGGATGCCTGGAGGGAGTTAGAAGCCCTTCTTCTCCCTCGACTTCTAGACGTCTGAAGACTCCATAGGCACTTTCTACAATTTGGTGTCTGCGAGACAGGGTCGCTTCTTCAAGCCTCTGTGGATGGACCATCAGCAGAGGCAGTTTCTGGCATGTCCCCGTGTACTGTGTTGATGAGTGGTGTCAAACTTACCTTCCCATCAGCTTCCCTTGGTTGGTGCTGATTCCCAGGCCCTTCCGAGCTCCCTGAATCAGAATCTCCCAGAAGCCTGCATTTTGACAAATTCTTCAGGCGATTCTGGTGCAGGCATTCAGAGAACTAACTACATGTTGGGGACCACTGTCAGGTTTCTAACATGTTCTCTGGGAAACCAAGGAGAAGGGGTAATCAGAAAGACGAGGGGGCCAGCCCAACTCCCCTTAGCATGCACACTCTGTTAGGCTTTTTGACTTGGACTTGGAAGCAGATTCTTTTAGATGCAGGTCTCCTTAGAAACAGATGCTCTCTCTGTTCTAGAATATCAAATAGAGTAGTTCCCCATCCTTTAGGTGTGCCTCATTTGCTGTCCACCCACTCATCCATCTATCCACCCACCCGTCCATCCATCCATCCATCCATCCACCCATCCACCCACCCACCCATCCATCCATCCACCCACCCACCCACACGCCCACCCACACGCCCACCCATTCATCCATCTACCCATCCTTTTTGGAGTGCCCACCTGCTCTGTATTTGGCTCTGGGCTGAGCCTTGGAGACACCAGAACTCTCCATTTAGACAAACAGACACATAAATCATCATAATACAGGGAGATTCTGTTCAATGATCAATGTCTCGAATAAGTACTGTGGTGGCACAGGCAGAGATGATGGACTCACTGGCAGGGAGAAGGAATCAGAGAAGGCCTTAGAAGACAGCACCCTGTGAGTGGGCCATAAAGGGCGGACAGTTTGCTGGATGGAGAGGGTGAGCCTGAGGCTGTGTAGGACAGAAGGCCAGTCCTGTGAACTAAATTCTCTCACATCCACATTTAGAGCAGAGGCTTATCCCCAGTCCCCATGGAGCCGGAATTCGAAGGCTCATCTGTAGTTGCAACCTCTAAACTCGGCCCTATCTCCTGACACTTCTGAGTGAGAAGGAACCACTCTAGTGTGTGTGTTGCAGGCCCGTGGTGACTGTCTCTTACACAGCACAGTTACTGCGGAATTAACAGGTGAACAGCCATCCGAGTGGAGAGGCGCGGAGTGCTTCCAGCCCTAGCGCTGCCTCCAACTCACTGTGGAGCTGTGGACAGTTTTGGCCTCAGTTTCTCCATCACTAAGATGGGAGCTATTCCTGCCTGGAGTGCAGCCCTGAGACCCTGCCTGCAAGAAACACGTTAGCAACGACCTTTCCCTCTACGCCAAGCTCATTTGTCTGAGCATATCAGCAACACAACACCTCACAGTTCAGTGGACTTCTTGAGCTCCCACCCGGCACGCCTAGCCTGTACGACCTGCAGCTGAGAAGGGGCATTTGAAGGCAAACGGCACGAAGGAAGGCAGCCTGTAGGTGGCGCTGTGGCTCCGGCTGCCGAGCTGCTCCCGGGGGAGGTCCATTTTCAGCGGATCTGGGAAAACCGGGCAGCGGTGATGGCAGCTCTTTCTTCTCGGTGCCCTCGAAGGGCAGCAGGCCCCACCTCTTGTGTCCCTGCGCACATTTCAGAGCGTTCTCTTTTCGAGGGAGGAGGTTGGGGGAGCAGGAGGAGGAGGAGGAGGAGCCGTGTCTTCGGTGCCGGCTGCAGGCGCGGTCCCTCCGTGTGGCGCTGTGGCGAGCCTGTGCCGTCGTATTTGGGTCACAGCCTCCGTGACCCCCAGCCCCGGCCAGGCACTCCACACCTGCAGTGATTCGCTTGATACTTTAAAAGCACTCCATCTCCGGTTGTCTTCCATAACCTCTGTGTGAATGTGAGAGTGGATGAGTATATATGTAGCCCAAAAAAAAAAAAAAAAAAAAGCACTCCATCTTCCGCCTGCTGCCTCTCTCCATTCATCTGGGTCCGGGTTTTCACCCAGCCATCTAACAGAAATCCAGAGGGGCGAACGATGGGGCGAGGAGAGGGAAAGTGCTCACTTTCATTAAGAGCCCGCTGGGTGCCGAGCACTTCCACAACAACTAGAGCAGCGGTCTTTCTACTTTCTTTCAGCTGCGTAACCCTTTCCGCCATCCAAAATCGCAGGTCTAACCTGGCCATGTAAACAACTACCAGAGAAGCGCCTCTGATGGAACGGGACGGGCACCTCAGGCCCTGTCTCTCACCGTTTCGCATCCTCCCCACTCCTAACAGAGCCTTTGGTGCTTCCAGGAAACCCGGATCTGAAAGCTCTGTGCTCATTAAGTCTACATATAACTCTCAAAGGAAATAGTATCCACATTTTTCAAATATAAAGCCGAAGCCCTGAGATGAAGAGTGTAGGTTCACACAGTTTCTGTGTGTGTGTGTGATGGAGTCTCACTCTGTCGCCAGGGCTGGAGTGCAATGGCACAATCTCAGCTCACTGCAGCCTCCGTCTCCCGGGTTCAAGCAGTTCTCTGCCTCAGTCTCCCAAGTAGCTGGGATTACATGTGCCCACCACTACACCCAGCTAATTTTTTGTATTTTTAGTAGAGATAGGGTTTCACCATGTTGGCCAGGCTGGTCTCGGACTTCTGACCTCGTGATTTGCCTTCCTCAGCCTCCCAAAGTGCTGGGATTACAGGCATGAGCCACTGCGCCTGGCCTTTTTTTTTTTTTTTTTTTTTTTTTTGAGATGGAGTCTCACTCTGTCACCCAGGCAGGAGTGCAATGGTGCAATCTGGAGTGCAGTGACGCCATCTCAGCTCGTTGCAACCTCGGCCTCCTGGGTTCAAGCGATTCTCCTGCCTCAGCCGAGTAGCTGGGATTGCAGGCGTGCACTGCCACCTGGCTAATTTTTGTATTTTTAGTAGAGATGGGGTTTCACCATATTGGTCAGGCTGGTCTCAAACTCCTGACCTTGTGATCCACCTGCCTCAGCCTCCCAGAGTGCTGGGATTACAGGTGTGAGCCACCACACCCAGCCATTTGCTTGTAATGTTATAATGAGCATGGATTTGGATTCAGAAATACCTGGGTCAAAAGGTCATGTCGGTGCTAAAACCTGACTTCTCTGCATCTCAGTTGCCTCCTCTGTAAGATGGCATCACCAACACTCCCTGCACCATCAGGCTGCTGTCACTGGTTCTTGTGTGTGGAAATGTCAGTCCCACAGCCTGAGGTGTGCAAAGTCAACAGTGGTTCTCTCCCCATTTCCACCCCCTGATTTTTCTCAAAGTCCGTTGAATGTACAATGTGTCCTAAACGGATGTGCTTCCACGGGGCACTGAGAGGACGGGCGATCTCTTCTCACTGCAATCAACTGGCTGAAATGCTCACCTTCTCATCGTAGCATGTGAGATGTGACATTCTGATCCCCGGAATTGTAAACTCAGACTCTCAGAAGCTCAGGATGGCAAAATCCAACCTCTTCATTTTCAAGATGGGGAAACTGGCTTGCACAAGGTCATGCAGCAGGTTTGCAGCAGAGCTGCAACCCACACCTGCTGATTCCCAACCTGCTGCTCTGTCTGTCATCTTGGGTGACAAGGAGCCATGGAGGCCGCAGGGAGGAAGGACCATGGATGCTGTCTTGATGCCTCTGGGCTGTGACTCTGAGGGAGGCTCACCCTGCTCTGTGAGCCCCATCACATGGGAGTCACGTGTAGGGGTGAGTGGAGCCTCTTTTACAGAAATGAGACCCCAAGGGCCAGGAAGAGTCCTGTCATTGCCCAGATTCATCAGGATCCAGCTCCTGCCAGAGGCATTGAAGTTCGAGGAGATCTGTCAGACTTGGAGTTGAGTCCCATTCCTGCCTCAGTCCCATACCTGCCTCTTGCCAGTCGTGTGCCCTGGGCAGGGGATTTCTCAGGCTGAACCTGTTTCCTTACCTTCAAACTGAGAAAAGTAAAATTACAAACCCACAGGTTATTGTGAACATTCAACAAGTTAATGTAATACTAATACTTAATGAGCATTTACTATGTGTCAGGTTAGGTTCTAAACTCTTTATATGTATTTGCTCATTTAATCTTCATAACAACTCAGAGTTTGCTGCTAAGGGAATGGAGGCTCAGGGTGATTAAACAAAACCCAGGGACAGTATTGGAAAGGACAGTGCTGATTTTGAGCTGGGTAGCCTGGCTCTAGCACTCTACTCTTAACCACCATGCTCTTTGGCCTCAATTTTGGCAGAATCCTGTGCTTAGTACATAGAAGCTCCAAAAATGTCCACCCCTTCCTTGCTGTCTGTAACCTGCCTTCCTCATCCACCCCTTCTGGCCCCCAGGAGTGGGTTCTAGAAGCAGGGTCCTGTTGTTTCTCAGACAGCAAAAGTTGACCCAACTCCATTGCTCTCTCTTGAGTTATTTTACTTCTCTGTTTTGTTGTTGGTTTTGGTTTTATTGCTTATTCTTTGATCAAAAGCAAGACCGAATTGCCTACAAAAGCCAGTCTCCTGATTCTGTGCTCCCGAGCACCAAGGGAGCCTCAGCACTCAGCTAAAGCTTCGAATGCCAGCCAGTGAAGGAGCATGGTTGCTTGGCTTCTAATTGCTCACATTCATGGCTAAACCCCCAGCCCACAGGCCAGCTTCCTGGATACAACTGACCAATTTGGGGGAAAATACGCCTTCTTGTTTGTAGGTTTCTGGCAACACTTGTTCAACTTCCTGGTTACTATAGAGACCTTGTCAACACATCCAAATACTCTTCTTAGCACAGAAATTTGTCTTCTCCCCAGTCTCGGTATTACCCCGAAGAACACAGGGTCTCAGGAAGCAGCAGGAGAGACTTAGCCTCTGGGCCTTCTGAGCCCAACTTCCCCACCCCCATGCTCTGGTTCCCTTTCAGACTTTGAGCCTGCAGAGGATAAAATGAGGGAATGAACAAGAAGCGCTGTTTGAGTGGGACTAAGCTTCAGGGCAAATAAAGGGACGTGAATCAGAACAATGGAGAATCTGACCAGGGTATTTAAACGTTCAAATTTCTTTCTTTTTCCAGTGACCTAAGGACAGGCAATCTGCCGTGGGAATCTGGATCCCTTACTATTAATATTATGGCTGGAAGGGCCAGGTCAGGGCCCCCAGTAGACTGGATTCTAAGGTTGGGTCTCAGGGGCACCTATTTAGGCCAGCAGCTACAGTGCATTTATGCAAATGGTTAGCGGAACTCCCAAGCTGGCTCCTGTCTTTCCACCTCTGCTTATTGAAAGCTTACCCATGCTTTATGACCCTGCTCCGATGCTGCCACCTCCAGAAAGACTTAGAATCAATCTCCTCCTTTTTTTTTGTACCTCTCATTATAATCTTGTCTCTCATCACCTCCTGCCCGATGCCATGGTTGCTTGTATGCCTGCCTCTATTCCAGAGATTCTCATCAAGCTCTAATTATGGGGCAGGCTGAGAGCTAGTCACTGGCAATGAGAAAGATACAATCCCTGTTCTTATTTCAAGGTCTCCCATATGCTCAACAGTCTGGTAGAGACGGACAAGTCCACACATAATTGAAGCACACGGAGAGGGATGTGCTGAGTAGCTGGGGCATCTCTGCCTGCAGATAGGGGAGGGGCATATCCAGGAAGGCTTCCCAGAAATGATAATGCCTGGCTTACATTTTAAAAGATGAGTTCCATGGAACAGCATAGGGGACAGGGAAGGGACAATCCACGAAGGTGGAACAACATGTGCAAAGCCAGGGAAGTGTGAGGTCTTCAGGGACGGAGCCCCAAGGAGCCAAGATGGCCAGTGTTGGGGGCATCCTGGGGCACAGGGGCAGGAGGTGGGATTGGGCAGGCAGGGACTGTCAGATCACAGAGGACCTCCTATGCACTGCTTAGCAGCTTGGGTTTTAGCCTGCAAGCTGTGGGGAGCCATGGACAAATTTTCAGAAGACAAGAGACCTGGCAGGGTTTGTCTTTCAAAAGACAACTGGTGCTGCTGAGTGAAGGATGGATGGTTGAGAGGCAAGAGGTGAAGCAGGAAGACCAGCTAGTAGGTGGTGGCCTTCATCCAGGTGAGGGACCATGATGTGGACTGAGTGACAGCAGTGGAGGTAGGAGAAGTGGGAGGATTTGAGATCTGTTTAGGAGGTAGAATTGGCAGGACATCGTTGTTGATGGGATGGGAAGGAGACAGGGTGAGTCGGAGATAACTCCCAGAATTGCAGCATCATTGACCAAGGTGGATGATCAGATCTGAGGAGGAAAGTGGCACTCCTGGCTTAGGAAATGCTGATCCAAGGAGCCCGAGGGATACCTCGACGTGCATCTAGATGCTCTTCCCTCCTCTTTCTCTGCTCCCCAGGCCAGCCCTTGCTGTGGCTTTTCCTCCAACCTGTTGCCTAGACGCACACTAAGGTGGTAGCTTGGAGTTAGATCACCAGATTTGGGAAAAGTCATCAGATGAATGCACTCCTACTACAGGTGTTTGAGTTAGACTCCGTGTGCCATGCCTCCCTGGGATTTTCAAATTTTAAGGAGAAATCCAGGAGAAAAAGGACACAAACAATGGAAATCCAGGTTTATTAGGAGAGAGATTTAGGAAGTCCTTCTCTAGGGCCTGAAAACACACTTGCACAGGCCCTGGGCCTGCTCCTCTCCAGTCACGGTCCTGAGTGCCTTGGTCCAGCCCTGCAGCCTTCAGTCCCACACCCAGCCTGCACCACCAGCTGCATGGCCCCAAGTACATCCTTTGTTTTTCCTGGGCCTACTTCTTTATTTACCAATAACGGAATTATGTTCCTTCTATTCCCACCCCCTTTCCTTATTGTCTCTTCTTCCTTAGTGATAAAGAACAAGGACTTTGGAATCAAGCAGATCTGAGTGTAAATTTCAGTCCCACCACTTCCTACCTGTGTAAGTTACTTCAACAGTATTTTAATCTCCTCATCTGTAAAGTGGGGACAGTAATGGTACCTACTTCATATAAGTATGGTTCATATTCAATGAGACGATGCATGGAAAACTGTCAGCTCAGTGCCTGGCACCCAGGAAATGCTCAAAAGCCCCCAAGGTCATGGCCATCTTGGGCATCAAGGTTCCCTCCCTCCCTCTCACCTCCCCTCCCTCTTTGATAATCTTTGCAAATGCTCCCATCACAAGGCTCTCTCAGGCCTGGGCTGCTGGCTGTCCAGTCTGGAGGACAGCACTGAACTGAATGACCTCTCTAGATCTTTCTGGTTTGGGAGTCTTGAGTCTCAAAGGCTTGGGAACATTCTCCCTGAACTTTCTTCATCTGGGTTCTCATAGTGATGTGGGCCCTGGCCTCTGTGGGTCTCTGTCTCTATGTACTTTTTCCAAGTTATCTGGAGGCTTCCTCCCTCCACTCCCCACCTCAGCATCCCCTCCTGGGTCCAGACAGGTTCAGGCATGCACACTCTCCATCAGCAGTCACGGCTCACCTGCCGGCTCCCCAGTGACTGGGTCTCTGATCGCCTTCCTTTGGTATTTCCCAAATACGTTCTGAGCAGCTTCACGTGCTTCCCACTGCCTGCCTGTGCTCCGCATTTCTGAAGCTGGCTTCGGAGCAGAGGGAAATTGCTTTTTTTTTTTTTTTTTTTGAGACGGAGTCTCACTCCGTTGCCCAAGCTGGAGTGCAATGGCATAATCTTGGCTCACTGCAACCTCCCTCCTGGGCTCAAGTGATTCTCCTGCCTCAGCCTCCCAAGTAGCTGGGATTACAGGCAAACGCCACCACACCCAGCTAATTTTTTTGTGTTTTTAGTAGTGACCGGGTTTCACCATGTTGGCAGGCTGGTCTCGAACTCCTGACCTCAAGTGATCCACCTGCCTCGGCCTCCCAAAGTGCTGGGATAATAGGCATGAGCCACTGTGCCCAGCCAGAATGAGTTTTCCCATTCTCTGTCCCTCCATGCCTGGCAGTTCTTGGTGCCCAGAGAGCTTGCCTTTGTGTGATTTCTCTGCTTATCATCTTGGTTCATGTCCCTGGGTATTAGGGTTCTCCAGAGAAACAGAACCAGTAGGATGTGTATAGAAAGACAGGTTCATTTTAAGGAATTGGCTCACAGTTATGGAGGTTGGCATGTCCAGAATCTGTAGGATGGGCTAGCAGATGGAAGACCCAGGAAAGAAGCAATGGGCAGTTCAAGTTCAAAGGCTGTCTGCGGCTGAAATCTTTCCTGTTCAGGGCAGGTCAGTCTTTTGTTCTATCAAGGCCTTCAGCTGATGAGATGAAGCCCACTCATGCTTCAGAGGCCAATCGTTTTGCTCAAAGCCCACTGATTTCAGTGTTAATCTCACCTCAAATCACCCTCACAGAAACAGCTAGAATGAAGTCTAACTCTAGATCCAGGGACCATGGCTCAGCCAAGTTGACACATAGAGTGAACCATCCCACCCAGTTACTGGCAAACATACCAGACACATATCCCAGGCCTTGGGGAGGCTGCCACTCACCTTGGATTCCAGCCACACAGTAGTAAGATTTTGTTCCCACTTGCCCAGAAGATCATGATGGAAGCCACCAGCCACGAGGTGCAATCTCTGTCTTGGCCATTCAGGGCCTCCTGGCTTGCAGCAGTGAAGGGCTAGGCTCAGGCCTGAGGCTGAGGGCTGCGTATTGGGTACTGAGTGTGGAATGGAGGTTTCAGGGAGGAGATGAGGGGTGTTTCTGTCCCCATGGCCTCACAGACAGCAATGTTCAAACCTGGATGCATACCAGAATCACTTTAAGATATAGATTCCCAGACCTCACTATCAGGGGAAATTCAGAGGCAATAGTCAAATCTAGAAAGATCAGGGCATCTAAATTATTAGGAAGTAATTAGTATATCACCATAGAAAATTCAGAATGAGAGTGGAGCTGTGAGCGTCTCCTGGGGCCAGGCATTCCTGTCTCTTTCAAAGGTGAGGCACCTGGTCTGACCCATCATTTCATGCTCAATCTCTTGTTGACCAATCTCACTTGACTGACTTCTGGGACGGAGGCCTGGCTCCCTCCAAGGCAGTCCCTTGCATTGGAAGAAGGGTGAAGGTGTGAAGCCTGACTGGCTGTACCCTCCAGCTGCAGCTCCTTATTCCAGCTCTCAGAACCAGAAGGAATCTGTCTAATTGCTCATCCACTGGAGAGCCCTTGAGGTATTGATGACAGTTTTCATTTCCTGCTGTGTCTTCTCCAGGATAAAAAAATCCCTGGCCCTCTTACCAAGCTGTGTCTTTCAGCATGAGGTCCCTGCAGTGGACTCTGCTCAGGCTTTTGTTTGGCCCCTACGAGGCCTACCAAAGCAATCACCTCCTTCCTTCCGAACACTCCATCCCCATTAATGTGGCCAAAGCCAGGTGGCTGCTTGTGTTAGTTCCATCACACTGTGGATAGAACCGTCCAAGCCTGAGCCCCCAGCCTGCATCCTTATCCTCCTTCTCTCTCTTGCCCTAACTGTTCCACCTGGAAGAGGGGCTTCTTCAAGGTCCCAGGCCCTCAAGAGCATTCTCCTCCACTTAAAAAACACAAACATTATGGGTGCAGTGGCTCATGCTTGTAATCCCAGCATTTTGGGAGGCCCAGGCGGGAAGATCATGAGGTCAGACGTTCAAGACCAGCCTGGCCAACATGGTAAAACCCCATCTCTACTACAAATACAAAAAATTTAGCTGGGCATGGTGGCACGTGCCTGTAATCCCAGCTACTTAGGAGGCTGAGGCAGGAGAATTGCTTTAACCCAGGAGGCAGAGGTTGCAGTGAGCCAAGATTGCACCACTGCACTCTACCCTGGGCGACAGAGCAAGACTCCGTCTCAGAAAAAAAAAAAAAAAAAAAAACAAACCAAGCAAAGTGGTCTCCACACACCTGAGAAAACAGGGTCTGATGCCCTTTAGGACTGGCCATCTCTGAAGCCAAGACCTGACCCAGATTCCAGTACCCTTCACAGGAGGAGCCACCATAGTGAAGGAAGCTCATGGCCTTTGGGCAAGATAGGTTTAGGTTCAAATCCCAGCTCTCCCTGTGGGACTTGGGGCAACCAATCCTCACTTTCTTGACATGTAAATGGTGCCTACCTGCTAAGGCTGTGCCGAGACTTCTAGATAAAATGTCAAAGCACCTTGCCCAGGGCCAGCACATGGTAAGCGCACCTAAGTCTAAGTTCTCATTTCCTCTTGAGGGACTTAGATCTTTTATCCCTTCTTCTTTCCTATCAAATCCTCCAATTCCAGCACCTAATGTTGGAGAGTTGTATTGAATCAACACACAAGTATACCAGTACACCAAGGCACTAGTCAAATCTTGTGGCTTTGGGCAGAGAATGCCTTCGTGTGTGTTGTGTGACTTGGGGCAAGCCTCTTCCTTTCCTGATTGTGAGTCCTTCATCTCTGATTTGAGATGGGCAGACTAGGAAGTCACATTTATTTATTTATGCATTTATTATTTATTTATTTATTTATGGATACGGGATCTTGCTCTGTTACCCAGGCTGGAGAGCAGTGGCACAATCATGGTTCACTGCAGCCTTGACCTCCCTGGCTCAAGCGACCCTCTCGCCCCAGCCTCCAGAGTAGCTAGGACCAAAGGCATGAACCACCACACCTGGCTAGTTTCTTTTTTATTTTTTAGGGATAGGATCTTACTATGTTGACCAGGCTTGTCTGAAACTCCTGGGTGCAAGTGATCCTCCTACCCAGGCCTCCCAGTGTTGAGATTACAGGCGTGAGCCACCACCTCCAGCCCAGGAAGTCACTTTAAAGCCCCTTCTAGCTCTGCCTAATGGGTCTCCCCACAAGTCTCCTTGTCATTTAGGACCCTTGGCCCTGGGAGGGAGCTGGGACAGATGTGAAAATCACCTAACGAGCGCCCAAAGAGGAGGCTGGACCCTTCCTCCTCACCACTCTGCCTGATTTTCAGGCACCCGCTCATCTCCTCATTCATTCCTCAGCCACCCACATGTCCCCATTTGTTGGCAGGCACTGATGAGGGCACAGATGAGAAATGAAGGGTCTTCACCTCAAGATACTGACAGGCCAGCAGGGCAGACAGAGAAGCAAACAAATAGCTCAGCCAGGGTGACAGGAGCTATCTTAGAGACGGCGGACACAGAAAGCCAGGGGAGCACAGAGGAGGGAACACGTGATCCTGCCAGGGATGAGAGATGGCTGGCAGTTCAGGGAAGCTAGCAAGAAGCCAATGTTGGCATTCAGGCCTGAAGGAGGGGTGGGGGTCTGCCTGGTGGGAAAGGGAGGAGGGGCACTGCAGGCCAAGGACACAGCATGGGCATTGGCCCAGGGATTGGAAAGTCCCATTCCACTCCTGGAATAACCTAAGAGTTCAGCAAAGCTTGAGGAAGTTGGCTGGGAGGTGAGAGTGGAGGTACGGGGCCAGCTGGCTGCCTGCTGTGGAGATCCAGACTGGAGGCCCCGGGGACATGAACTCGGACAGGGCCTTGGTCCTTAGTAGGCAATTTGGGGACACAAAGGCTAGCCAGATCTGGATCCTCCTCTCCAGGGACTGACCGTCCATCCAACCATTCACTCATCAGTAAATGTCAATTCAGCACCTACGCTGTGCCAGATGCTGTGATGGCAGTGAGCCTTCTCCAGGAGGAAGAAAAGGCCTGTCCCCCTGTGCATTCATTTCCCAGGACTACTATAAGAAAGCACCATGATCCCAGTGGCTTAAAACTGCAAAAATGCATCACCGCATAGGTCTGGAGGCTGGAAGTCTGAAATCATCAGCAGGGCCATGCTCCCTCTGAGACTCTGGGAAGACTCTGTCCTTGCCCCCGCCTCGTTCTGCAGGTGGCTGTTCATCTTGGTGTTCCTCGGCTTGCAGCCGCATTAGTCCAGCCTCAGCCTCCGTCATCATGTGACCTTCTCCCTGCATGTCTGTCTGTGTTGCGTCACCTCCTTCTCATAAAGATACCAGTTGTATAGGATTAGGGCCCATCCTATTCGAGTAGAACCTCCTCTTAACGAATTACATCTGAAAAGACCACATTTCCAAATAAGATCACATTCACAGGTACCAGGTGTTTCGGTCTTCACCATCTTTCTTGGCAGGTTGGGGAGGTGGAGACACAATTCACCATACAATGCCAAGCAACCACATGCACTGTGGCAACTACCCTAGAGAAATTGGGAACAGGATGTACATTCAGAATAAAGAGTTCTTACCAAGCAGAGGAATCCTCGGTGGCTTCCTGGAGAAGGTGGCTTTTCAGCCATACATTGAAAGGATTTAGCAATGGGAAGGGAAGGGCATTCCAGGCAGAGGGTAGTGCAGGAGTACAAGCATGTAGGAGGGACTTGCAGGGCAGTAGTCATGTCACTCATTATAAGGAGTACTCAGAAGGCCCTCTCCTCTCACCCTTCTGCCTGCCTGCCCCCTGGATCTCACACATGCCAAGCTCACTCCAGCACCATCCACTCCTCTCCTGCATCTGGTGGGGTTTGGAAGAAAACTGCTGCCGGGTGTCATCATGACATTAGATTCATGTCCAAACTTGGATTTGTTTTTCTTGAGCGGCAGTGAAGAAAAAAAAAATAACAAACTGTATTTATCAGGCAGCAAACCAGTAGGAAATTATAACCTTTTAAAATAAATAGGTATCTAATTACAGGAAAGCACCGTTTACTTTTGTAGTACTGTCAGGATTTCCCCTGCCAGCCGAGCCTACAGATAACATTCCAACTCCCCCCAACCCCCAAATCTCACTGGGCATTAACCTCCAAAACATCACCTCTGTTGGTCTCTCAGCAAACAGTGATTTAGGCTGTGCTGAGATGCCCAGAGCAGGCGGGAGAGGAACCTGATTCCCCAGACTTTCCTTTTAGAGCCAAGCACCCACCCCCTTCATTGGCTCCTAACCACAAAGCCACAACCCGCACCCCCGAGGATGTCTGGCCTGTCCAGCACACATCTCTGTGGTCGGCAGTCTTCTCCCTTACAAAAAAGTCAGAAGTCTCAGAGGGAGCAGAACTGAGCCATTTTGGGGAAGGAGCTAACATTGAGTGCTCATCTCACACCTGGCATGGCGCGAGGCCCTTCATTCACTCCTGTATTCCCTTCATCTGCAAGTTCACACACAGCGATTGAGCACCGAATGTCACGTCCACACACACACCATGAAGAACAAGTAAGGAACAGGAGTAGAGTGTGGAAAGTGCCAGCGGGAGACCAGACACCTATTAGGTGCTGATAGGTGGCAGCTGTTGTGATTCACAGCCAGCACTCCATTACTCTCCACCAGGCACATCCTATGATGAGTTCATTCTTTCAGCATCTATTCATTAAGCACCTGTGATGCAGCAGGTACTGCTATTCATGTGGCTCCCTCCCTCCTTTGCATTGGGGCCTGCCCTGTCTGCCCTCTTTAATGCCTGGCCCCCTCCCACCCAACTCCTGGCTTGCCCAGCCCTGCTTACCCAGCTCTGCTTTCCCCCTCTCACTTACCACCTCTGATACACTGGATGATTTATGTTTGTCTGTTATTCTTGTCTGTTCCCCGCAACCACAGGAGAAGCTCTAGGAAGGTGAGGTCTTGGTAAGCTTACTTCTATATCGGCAGCACCTAGGCCAAGGCTGGACCTAGTGAGTGTTTAATTAGTACTTGTTGAATTGAGTTGAACCAAGATCATTGTCTTTGGAGATGAACAAATCCAGGTGAAGTGCCCACTCCTTGCTAGCTGTGTGACCTTGGACCTGCGACATGGCCTCACTGAGTCTCAGTGTCCACTTCTATAAAGTAGAGAATCTGTGGGGATCTGAGAAGGTAGGATGCCAGCACCGAGCAGAGGCACAGCAGTGCTCAGCGCAGGGCGGCATCTCGGGAGCTGGTAGGCAGACGTCTGAGGGTCAGACATGCAATGGGAATTCCATGGTTCATGGAGGTCTCAGGAGTTAGCAGGTCTGGGTTTTAATTCTGGTTGTCACCACTTCCCAGCTCTGTGACCGTAAGCAAATCGTGTAACCTTTCTGAGCCTCAGTTTCCTGTTTGTAAAATGGAGCTCAAACATGACTCCCAGCTCAGAGTCATTGTGACATAGTATGAGGTTGTGTCCATAAAGCAAGGCATGGTGCTTGCAAGTGGTAAGCATCCAGGGAATACAGGCTCCCCTTCCCTCCTTCCACCTGGGGGCTGTAAGAAGCTTGACAGCAGAAACCTGCAAATACCCAGGGCTGCTGGGGGCATTAGCCCTATTCTCCATGGCCATCCATCCCTCCTCCCTGCAATTACCCAACCTGGGCCTGCCAGGTGTGCTCCTGAGAGGGTTCCACCTCCCCAGCACCAGCCCCACAACTCCCTCCCCGAGCCCCAGCTCCCCTAGCCAGCATTTCCCGTGCACTATGGCTCTAATGGACCCTGCATGCCTCTGAAAGGCTGTGATGGCTACCCCCAGAGCCCACAGCAAGTGTCAGGAAGACAGTTCTCCTGGGCAATGGAGGGGCTTCCCCAGGATTTGGGGGTATAAGCAGCTGCCTTACAGAGGGGTCACATCTGAGCAGAGAAGGATGGGGAGGGGCTGCCGCTTGGCTCTGGCTGACTCTGAAGATGACCATCAAAGACAGGGTGGGCTTGGGCTGAGTGGGAATCTGAAGGATGAGGTAGCCATGGCAACCTTCCCTGATGCTCCATAATAGAAGATGCCCCAGTACCCAGTACACACACCTTGTGTGTCTAGATGAGGCCCTGAGAGGGCCAGTGGGTCCAAGGTCAGCCACTACCCAGCCTTGCATACTGAATGGGCTGTCACTTTTGAGTACTGTCCTTCCCCTACTACCACAGAGTTAAGGTGAAGTGGAGTGGGGGTGGGCTTCATGCCCTCCAGAGCCTGTAGAGGCCTGATGCCTGAACACCAGGCCCCTTAGCAGACACAGGAGTGGGGGGAGGTGTTGCCTCTGTGCACTGGCACCCAGTATGAAGAGTTGGAAACTTATCATCCTAAAGGCGGTGCTTCCACCTGATGTCGAGACACACTGGTCACCACATGGGCCTGCTTCTGGCTTACCCATCCCAGCCACTTGGGGGGTGCTGATTTGAAAGGGTCTTGAAGAGCTGCAGTCTGGAGACAGATGCATCCCTGAGTTCTGGGGCCCTCGGTTGGACAGGGTGGGAAGCCACAGAGTCCAGCACAGGGTGTACACGTGGGACAGAAGATGTACATGTGTCCAGCACGTGAGGCTGGCTGGGGCAACACTGAGTGGCCCAGGCTGGATGCCGGGCACCAGGATGGTCCTTGGGGCTGCAGTGGGTTGACAGCACTTGGCCCACCTCTCTGCTAGGCCTTTGCTCACAGAATCTCATCCAAGTCCCAGAACTGCCCACGAGGAAGGTGCTGTCAGGAACCTCATCCTCCAGCCAGTGAACTGAGGCTTAGTGAGCTCAGGTCACTTTCCAAGGGCACACCCAAGGGTGAAGCAGTTTTTAAAGTCAGCTCAGTCTGCCTCCAAAGCCCAGTTGGTAGATGAAGAATTCAAAGCCAAAGGAAGCCAAGGCCACCCAGCTATAAATGTCAGAGCTGGCGGGCTCTGAGGCTGGGTCCTCACCTGGGGGTTGGCGGGTGGGGGAGGGATATCTGTAAACTTGAGTGAGAAAAAAACATGACTTTATGTTCACTCACCTCTAACTAAAATGTAGCATTTCCTTCAAGTGGGAATGTAAGCAGCATACCACTGTTCTGTTAGCAGCCCCTGTGACTTTGTTGCCATCAGAAACCACAGATATTTTCACATCACACTATAGTTGTGACAAAGGTCTTGACCTATCATTTATGCTCATCACCACTTTGAAATTACAGGAATTACTAGACCCAATGTTAGATCTTGTAATTTAATGCATTAATAAAGAATTTAATGCACATATATTGCTATATCCCAATTAAAAAAATTTTTTTGAGACAGCGTTTTGCTCTTATCACCTAGGCCAGAGTGCAATGGCACAATCTCAGCTCACTGCAACCTCTGTCTCTTGGGTTCAAGCAATTCTCCTGCCTCAGCTTCCTAAGTAGCTAGGACTATAGGCATGCACCACCACACCAGGCTAATTTTTGTATTTTTAGTAGAGATGGGGTTTTACTATGTTGGTGTTGAACTCCTGACCTCAGGTGATCTGCCTGCCTCAGCCTCCCAAAGTGCTGGAATTATAGGCATGAGCCACTGCACCAAGCCTCCAATTTTAAATTTTTAAATTATTTTTGGAAATATATATAATTGACTTGCTTTGTAATCATGCACACTTTATGCATTTAAAAACATTGTTCTGAGAAAGGATCCACTGGTCACAGGGGTCATGATATAAAAAATGTTAGGAAACCCAGCTCTCACGCCAGTGCTTCTAACCACTAGGCTCCCCTACCTCACAGGTACTGAGCCTCTATGCCATCAGTTTGTTTCCAGAGTCATGCAGAAGAATAAGCTTGGACTAGTGGCCTCTGGAAGCTTGGTACATTTGAGTGGAGCATACCCCTCTCCCTCTCCTATCTGACCCTCACCCACCCTTTCTGGTCCCTTGGCCACATCAGAGTTAAAATGCCAAATTCTCTGTAGAGCCCAATCTTCTGATTTACAACCAAGTCAGGTTTGTGCCAATTTTCAGGCACCAATTATGGGCCAGCTCTCTTGGACCAATTAAAATGTGCAGGTGCAATAATGTCGACATCAACAGTCTGGGGTTATCTCAGCAGATATTTTTCATGAAATATTTATGAGAGACTGGGAATTTTAACCATGCAGTGGCATGTTTCGCCTCTCTGCCAGGGCCTCTTGCAAATAGAGGAAGAGCTCGAAAAGGGTAAGGGCAGAGAGGTGCACAGAATCTTGGAGGTAGAGGGAGAATGCAGGTGATCCTGAGAAAGCCCAGGAGTGGGTGTAGGGGTAGACAGGACTTCTTTGAAAGTACTTAGGGCAAAAAGAATCCGTAGAATTAGATTAATTAGGGGGCTGGTGTTCTGGAAAGAGCCCATGTGGGTCTTGGAAGACTCAGGCTTTAGCTGGGACTCTGTCATGCCCTTGCTGTGTGATCCCAGTGTCCTCATGTGTGAAAGGGAGGAAATGCCCCCTGTCTTGTGCCACCTCCCAGGGTTGGGGTAGGAATTAAATGGCACCATGAAGGGGAGAGGGCTTTGGAAGGGGTTCAGCATTGCCCACACTGAAGGGACTGTGCCTCCAGAAGGGTTGACATTAACGATGGCCCCAGTTTCTCATGCCACTGTGTGTCCTTGGCCTTGAATAGCGTCTCCCCAGATCATTGACTCTGGCTCTGCCCTATGACTTACTTTGGCCAATGGAATAGTCGCCACCTGGGTTCAAGCAGAGCTTGCAAAAACACCACTGTATTTTCATGTTCCTTTTGCTCTTCTGCCTTTGTCATAGGAATGTGTTCAGCCTAACTTGCTGGAAGGATTCAGGAGAGCTGTGAAGAGAGCCAAGGTTGCCCAGACCAGCCTACAGCCAAGATCAGCACAGCGGTCTACCCAACTTGCACCTTACCACAGATGAGTGGAAGAATCACTCAGCCATCCTGTAGACTGTAAGCAATAACGAGTGGTTATTGTTTCCAGGCACTAAGTTTTGGGATGGTTTGTTATGCAGCAACAGCTAGCTGCTACAGACACTGTGCCCACCCTCACAGCCCCAAGGATCTGTGTGCTCTCACTGAAAAGCAAAAGCAACCTCTGTTTTCCTCCTCTCTGTGGCCACCAGGGCTGCTGCCCAAACAGAGAGGCAATGAGCTTAGTGGTGGAGGATGTGACCTCCAGAGCTGGACAGTCCTGGAATCCTATCCCAGCTGCGTGACCTGCAGTTAGCTACTTAACCACTCTGTGCCTCAATGTCCCCATCTACAAAAGACACAGTTTCTACCCAATCGAGTTGTGGTAAGGACGAGAAAAGATAGTTGATGTAAAGTGCATGACACCAAAGTGCTCCAAATGACATTTTTTGTTGTTTATTTATGGTGGTCAATGTTCAGATTTTCCGAAAAAAGCCTCTGCTTATCTTCCTCAGCCCAGATTGCTTGAATTTTTTTGCCAGGATATCTTCCCAGTGGAGGGAGACAAGCTAGAATTGGTAGCCACACGCCTTTGTTGCAGATTTCACAAACACTGTGGTTTTTGGCAAGCAGAGTCTGCCAGTTGCATAGGAACAAGTCTTCCCAGTAACATCCCAGTTTAACCACCTCCAAAACACTTTCATATCCATGCTCAGATTTGAAAGCTTCACAAGAATCCTGAGCTGGGCAAGGCAGGAGCTGGCAGCCCCATTTTATAGACAAAGATGGAGACTTAGATAGGTACCCTGACTTGCAGAAGCTAAAATGTGGCCCAGGTTATCTGGTCACAGAGGAGAGCTGCCCCTGTCCTGGGCCACTCAGCCTCTCCCATAGGGACAGGTGTCAGCCATGGAGATGCTGGAAAGAGCTCTGGAATCCCTGATGAGAGGCCACACTCTAGAGTTCTAAACATCCCTCTGTAGAGTATGATTTTATTCCCTGAGCAGGAGGTATCTCTTCTTCTCCCTGAGCCAGTGGAGTAGTTTAGGAGTTATAGAGGGACATCTCTTTAGTATTTAGCAAAATCAGGATTTTAAATTTAAGACTGATTAGGAAGAGTTCCTTCACACTGTCTGTCACCCCAACAGAGTTCAAACATCATTAACAATGCTGGTCCCGGTGGAGATCCTGGTCCCCAGCGTCGTGACGCCCAGAGAGCCTGCTTATGGATGTAGCCAGCTGTCTCCCTGACTCTCTCCTTTGGGCTTAGCTTCACTCGCCAGCTCACTGGGTGCAAACAGGAGCTGGAGGGGTTCTTGCTGTGTTCTGTATTTATTCATGGGTTTGCTTAGTTGCTTCTCTACAAAACCAAACACTGTTCCCTTTTTACCTCTTCTTCCCAAAAATTACTTTCAGAGTTTGCCAAGGAGGCTGGAAAGCCGTTATGGCTTCAGGAAGGCCGAAACACACAACCTAAAAACAGAAAACAAAAATACAATGCAGCAGTGGCAGTCAACAGCATTGTGGGGAAGAACCGCCCCGTAAAACGGCTTTTGCGCTGGCCGGCTCCCTTCCACAGTGGGTAGACTATTAAATGGGTGTAGCCAGAAGGAATGGGCCATTTTGCCGTCTGCTCTATTCCCTTACTGTTCTATCATAAGCATTTTCCTTGTTGCAGCACATTAAATTATGGTGTACGCACCAGTAGAATTTCAGACAGTCATGAAAAAAATGATTATTACAAAGACCAGATTGTTTCTTGGAATGCACCTTCCTAATGAGGCAGCACCCCCTCTCATCCCGTGCTTTGTAAAAATTGCAAACTGGCTCCCAGGCCTCAGATGTCCCCCAGAGCTCCCTGTCTGAGGACAGAGCAAGGTACAAATCATCGCAAACCAGGCTGAGACCTGTGGTCTGGAGTGCCCCAGCCACAAGCATGGTGCACACCCTGCCCAGACCCGTGGCAAGCTCCTATGCCCAGCCCCCACCTCACACTGATTTTTGCATTGGTGCTGCTTCAAGTTTTTGTCTCTGAGCTGTTACTGCCCTAGAATGTAGAGGCCTGGGAGGCAGGAATCTCAGTCCCTCAGAATCTCCCACTATTCTTCTATAATGTTTGCATTAAAAATAGGGACATTGGGAGGCTGAGGCGGGTGGATCACGAGGTCGGGAGTTTGAGGCCAGCCTGACCAACATGGTGAAACTCCATCTTTACTAAAAATACAAAAAATTAATCTGGTGTGGTGGCAGGCACCTGTAATCCCAACTACTTGGGAGGCTGAGGCAGAAGAATCACTCAAACCTGGGAGGTGGAGGTTGCAGTGAGCTGAGATCATGCCACAGCACTTCAGCCTGAGTAACAGAGTGAGTCTCTGTCTCAAAAAATAATAATAATAAATAAACAAAATAAAATAAAAATGGAGACAATGTGCCAGGCGCAGTGGCTCATGCCTATAATCCCAGCACTTTGGGAGGCCAAGGTGGGTGGATCACCTGAGGTCGGGAGTTTGAGACCAGCCTGACCAACATGGAGAAACCCCATCTCTACTAAAAATGCAAAATTAGCCAGGTGTGGTGGCGGATGCCTGTAATCCCAGCTACTCAGGAGGCTGAGACAGGAGGATCTCTTGAACCCAGGAGGCGGAGTTTGCAGTGAGCTGAGATCACGCCATTGCACTCCAGTCTGGACAACGAGAGCGAAACTCTGTCTCAAAAAAAAAAAAAAAAAATGGGGACAATGATGGTGGTGACAATGGTAGGAGGAAGCTCAGTGCCTGGTAAAGCACTGTGGGACCTAATGACTGGGATGAGGATCGCAGGACCCTCACTGACCATTCTGCTTTGGCGCTTTTGACCTTGACTTGCACGAGTGTCATTTCTCATCGTCATCACTGCTTTGAGATGGTGGAATTGTCATCATTTCTGTTTTTGAAGTTGAAGAAACTGAGGCACAGGTAAAGTAGCTGCTTCCAATGTGGTAGAGTGAATGAGGGCTCGAGAAGCCTGGCTCCACCCCCACTGTCTCATGCTGGCAAGTTCTGCAACCTCTCTGCGCCTGCCTGTCCTCACAGAACCCAGCCCCTGCACAGGCTTCATAAATTCTAACCACTCATCCCTTCCCACACGCTGTGAGCAAATAAGTGCTTGGGAGCTGTTGGGCTCCAGATGGGGACAGCTCTGCCTGAGTCACTCGGGAGCAACTGGTATTGGGTGGGCACACCACCGGTGGCGGGCAGGGTGGGCCTCTAACCTCCACCACCCCCGCCTCAAGCTCTGGTCCCTCTGTCTCCAATCTCGCCCCACCATGGCTGTGAAGAACAAGCCCACCTTCCTACCTCACACCCTCTTTGGGGTCCTCCCAGCCGCAACAGCCCCCAACCCACATTCTCACCCCCCTCCAAATAGGATCTCCATAGCGGGTCTGCTCTCAGCCCCACATTGCTGAGAAAGCCACACTGGAGACAGGGGACCACTCAGGGGTCCTGGATGGGATGTTCTCCAGGAGATGATGGGGCCAGGAGAGGGGTGGGGGCGGCTTGATGGTGAGGAGGGGGCAGAGGAGACAGAGCCCACAGGCCAGGGAGGAAGGGGGAGGCGGAGGCTAGGACACCCCCCACAGCTCAGTCTTGAGTCCATGGAGGAGCAGGTTTGGGTGGAGAGGGGAGAGGTTGAGTTTTATTTCTAATACGTCGCAGGGAGGTACAATGGAAGGGAGAGAGGGGCAGGCAGGGATTCAATCAATGGGCCTGGCACTCTGGAGAGAGGCCTGTGCTAAAGACTGCCTGAGCCTCTCCTGCCTGTGATGGCCTCAGAGCTGGGGAGTGGGGGGATTGAAGGGGGTTGGTGGGGGGAGTGTGCTCTTGGGTGTATTCTGTCCTCCCCTTTAGCTCCTCAGGGCACTTCTGACCCCTTGGGGAGGTCCAGGTGGGGCAGCAGGATGCTAAATCACCGTCCATTCTAGAAGCCAGGTCCTCACCTTGTGACCTCCTTTGGCAGGAGAACTCTCCAGTCTGTTTATCCATCCTGACCTTCAACCCATCAAAAGCAAAATATTTGGTTTTCAGAAACTGCCTGTTTGCTTTTCTGCTTCCGGAGGCAGCCAGGGCTTTGAAAGGTCCATCCAGATGTGGACTTGGAGCAATCAACCCCCTACCTTTGAGGACTGAGCCTCTCAGAGGGGAGGCGGCCATCCCTGGGGCCTGACCTCACAGTGGGCCAGGCCTGCTGCTGCTGAGAGTATAGAGGAGGCAGGGTCCTGGGATGCTTAGCCCTGCTGGCCCATTGAGGATGGGAGCAGTGGGCCCCAGGAACATGTCTTTCCTGCCAGCTACAGGAGGAAGGAGCTAACCATGTGGGTGGGGTGGGAGAGCTGAGGTGCCCTGGACAAGCTCACCTAAGCTGGGGTCTCCAAGTCGAGTCGTTCTGAGTCCTTGCTTCAGGCAATCAATTACTGCTCTGCAGAATTCACATGTGAATTGCACACAGCTGAGGGGAAACAGAATCCAGCCCTCTTAGAGCTTATATTTCAACAAAGAAGAGAAAACTGGCATAATCCTGCCTGCCCTGCCTACCTAGAAGCCCCTAAGAGGACCATCTTGTCCACCTCCCTCATGGAATGGAGAAGGAAATTGGAGGGGGACGGGACTTGCCCAGGGTCACACAGCAAGTACCTGAAGCCAGGCATCCTGAGTCCTACACAGCAGGGCTTCCGTGACCCCAGGCTGCTCAGAGGAGTTCAGGAGATGGAAATCCCTTTGTGTTCGGGTTACTGGTCCTGTATTTGGAGGGAAGAGGTAGGTGTGAAAGCTCCGGCAGCAGCTGCTGGGTGCCCCGAACAGCCAAGACGGTGGAGTCCAGGGTCTCTCCCTCCCTCCATCGCTGACTGTGTGGCCAGGTGAGGCCTGGAGGTAAGGGGAGCAGGAGGAGATGGGAACTGTCTTTCCGTTTTAAGGGTCCTCTGTGGGGAAGCAGAGGCAAGTCTTAAAGGAGGCCCAGCCTCCTGGGGTAACCTCTGGGCTCCAGCTGAGCCCCAGTCTCTTTCTCAGGCCAGCTCTTGAGAAGCCTCAGTTACAACCCCAAGAGCTGACCTCTGCGGGTCTGTTACCGAAGAGGCCATTAGCAGCCCTTCTTTCCTTGCTATTGCATTTCCACGGCCCACAGCTCCTCTGGATAGCATTTTCCCCATTCAATCAGATGTTTTGCAAAAAAAAAAGAAAAAGAAAAACAACGGCCTGGTAATCATAATCATAAATCATAAGTCACGTTATTGTAAACGGATGGCTTCCTGGCTTCCTGGGATCTGTGATCGGAGGCAGCGTGTGGGAAAGCTTGCTGTAATGAGGCGACGGGGGAGGCCAGGTTTTCCCAGGGGGATATCGTCCAGCAGCCAGATACTTCGCAGAGCCTTGCTTCTGGATGACTTCCACCTCAACGAGGGGCAGCACATTTGAGGGGAGCTGGGGGCGGTGGGGAGGCCCACCAGGGAAAAGCAAACCAATCACAAAAGGAGAATGATGTTGGCTGCCCTGAACCCTGCTTGATGTTTCTATGAAGAGGTGGAGCCCCATCTAGGATGCTCCCAGCTGGGTTTCCGAAGGGTGTGGAGACCTCTACCAGGGTGCCTCCATGAGCCTGGGGGTTCCCATGGCCCATCACGCTTGCTTAAGATCTGGAGCCCTTGACAGACAAGAGAACTCACATGGGTATGCACTGGGAACTCCCAGGGTCCATCAGCAGTGCCTCCGTGATCCAACCAGCTCGCCTCTGAGTGTAAATGAAGCCATTGCAGAAGGACTTAGGAAACCCAAAGAGGAGAATTTTCTAAAGGCTCTCTGGATACACATAAAATACAAAGTGTCTGAGCCCTTCAGAGAGGGCCTGGGCTCTGAGGAAAGGGAGGAACAGGATGAGCAAGTAGCAGCTCCTACTCCCCAGACTTAAGGAAATGGAAATGAGCACAGAGAGGCTCAGGGACTTGCCCAAGGTTGCACAGCAGCCTCAGGCCCAGAGACTCCTCACCCATGCAGTCAGGGATCATCCATCCCCAGTGGCTCAGCCAGGGAAAATGTAGTTAGCGCTGTTGGAGACCAGGCCCTGCCCTCAGGCTTGGAGGGCTGGAGGATGAAGACACAGTCCTGTCCTTCAGAAGCTTGTGCCACGGCAAGGGAGAAAGACAAAATGCAATTGTGATGCCAGGCCCAGAGAGCCATGGGTTATTTTGAATGTATCACCATGGTTCATTCTCTGAAGGAGTTGAGACAGTGGGGGAAAAATGCTGCACCAGAAGCAAGAACACAGATTCTGCCAGGGAACAACAGTGGGAGGGTGGTCTCTGTGTGTGTTGGGGCAGGGAAGGCGGGGCGGAGGGGGAACTAAGGAGATCCTCCCCTGCACCACGCTTTGGCTGCATCTTGAGGGACACGTGGGAGTTGATGGGGACTGGAGGATTCCGAAGGGCAAGGCCAGTGGTGGAGAAAGTCTGTTCAAAGGCACGGAGCTGCAGAAGGGAAGAGCACAGCCGAACTGCAAGGTGGAAAAGGCCAGCTGGGAAGGGCTCTGATGCCAAAGGCTTTTGGGCTCTGTTCCACAGGCACTGGGGATGCAGAGACAGATCCTAGGAAATAGAAGCATCAGAGTGAGCCAGAAAGATTCCTCCCACTGTGGTGAGGCCGATGGAGGCAGGAGGCTGGCCAGGAGGCTTTGGCCATGCCCACGAGGGAGGAATGAGAGTTTGACCCAAGGCACCGGTTGTGGGGACAGAGGGTAGAGGGTAGTGGACATGGGAATGAGGGAGACGGGTGTCCTGGCTGCCTTTGAGGTTCCAGCTTCAGGAGAACCCAGATAGGCCATGGCGGTGTTAACTTTAGCGCTTCCTGACCTCTGGCCTGGTCCACCTTTGCTGGACCACCCAGTGTCTCTGAAGCCCGAGTAACGTAAACACCCAGCTGGTGCAGGCTCTATTCCCCGCACCCCCATCCCTAGCTGTGCAACCTCGGGCAAGTCACTCCCCATCTCTGACCTTCTGGGCTTCAGTTTTCTTATCTGGAAATGGGATGACCTGGAAGCAGCGCTGACATGATGAGGGTTATAAACTCTGTGCTTGTTTCAGATTGGTCCTCACTCACAGACTCACTCAAATGGGTAATTTGAAGGGAGTTTGAAAAAGGACTATTTCCAAAGATCTGAGTGGGTATAGAAAAATCTCAAGGGACAGTTCGGTCCCCAGGGCTGGTGACAGTCATCCCAGTGGCCACCTAGAAGCCTGTATGGGGAGGGCCACCTGGCAGGGGCTGTGGCTAGGGCTGGGGCTGCAGCAGCCTCCCTCTGACCATTCAGATGGGGAGCCCTGGTCCGCGGTCTTCAGTGCTCTATACCCCAGGAGACTGAGTGTGGGTCTGTCCTTGAGTATGAGAAAAGCAGTAGGCAGCCCTAGCCAGCAATCCATCTCATATGGCGGTCAGCAGAGATTCACTTTCGTGTTCAGCCTCCTAGACCCAGACCAAATCAGGATGACAGGCCAAGGCAAGCTGCTGATTTAAAATTCAAATTTGTCCAAAGCTCTCACCCCAGGACCAGACCTGAAGTTCTACTTTCTACGCCTCATCTCTCTCTCCCCTTTCTTTTCTTCCCTCCATCTCTTTCCTCCTCCTCTCTTTACCTTCCTCCCACCTTTCTCCTCTTCCTCCTCCTTCCTCCTCTCTCCTCTCTCTGCCCTTCTCTCCCTATCCTCTACCTCTGATCTTCCTTAACAGTCAACGCTGTCCACGAGACACTCCTCCGTCAGAATCGCCCCCGCTTTTTGACTTAACATTCATGGCCCTTGGCCCCAAGGGACATGTGGTGCTGTGTAGCTGTTAGGGACCCCCAGTCACTCTGGTGGCTGTGTCTAACACATGGAGGCTCTCAGGGGATCTAGAGAGGTGGAGAGGCTTAGTCTTCTTTTTCCACCACAGTTCTTGGCCATCCGGAGTCACTGGCCAAGTCAGTGCTGTCAGGATATCAGTGGGATGATGGTCAGTACTGGGAATGAAGCAGCTGCTCCATGAAAAAGAGTGTGTGGGCCAGGCGCCGTGGCTCACGCCTGTACTCCCAGCACTTTGGGAGGCTGAGGTGGGTGAATCACAAGGTCAGGAGTTCAAGACCAGCCTGGCCAATATGGTGAAACCCCATCTCTACTAAAAATACAAAAAAAAAAAATTAGCCGGGCATACCTAAGCCCTTCAGAGCCTATAATCCCAGCTACTCGGGAGGCTGAGGCAGGAGAATCACTTGAACCCAGGAGGTGGAGGTTGCAGTGAGCCGAGATAGCTCCATTGCACTCCAGCCTGGGCGACTCAAAAAATAATAATAATAAATGTGTCTCTGTGTGTGTGTGTGTGTGTGTGTGTGTGTGTGTGTGTGTACATATCTGTGTATTTAGGGAGCGGGGCAGGATTAGCCAGAACAGGCAAACTTTTTCAGGTGAATTATGAACAAGGGCAAAAAAGATGGGAGCCATTTAAACTGTATCTAGTGTGCTAGGCACTGGGCAAGGGGCTTGCACATACTTTATCTCATTCTCACGTTGGTCCTACATGGTTCTTCCCATTTTAGAGATGAGGAAAGCAATACTGAGGACCAGCTAAAGATGCATACCTGTGATGGGCTGTGTGAGGACTAGGGACCAAGTGTTCAAGTAAGCACAGTACAAGTCAACAATGCTCTTAGGTGGGCACTTACCATGTGTCAGGCACTGGGTTATGAGGAAGCCTCCGTCCTTGTCTGACACAGTTCCAGAGCAGAGAGGCATGAAGCTGGTGACCAGAGAACCCTGCGATGTTAGGGCTGCAGATGACTTAGGCATCTTCTAGAAGCACGGCTCCTCCGTGGAACAGATGGGTAACTGGAGCCCAGAGGGAGGAAGCGATTTCCCCGAAGCCACATGGCGAGTCTTCTCGTTCTTGCGCGCAATGCTGCTTCCAAGGACATTGGTTCTGCTTCTAGCTCTCCCTGTTTTGAATCTGATTCTTATTCCCCCACTTAAACAATTAAGTTTTAATACACCAAAAACAGGTCATTATCTTCCTAAGGTTTAAAAAGCAAGATTACTATTTGTAACACAAGTAATTAGCTACCTTCTGGTGTTTCCTTACTCTCCTCTTCCCCAAAGGATTATGCTTTTATATGTTGCAGAGGGCCTAGCAGCTAGATGTGCTGGCCAAAGCTGTGGGCCTGGAGCAGGCAGACGGGGCATCCTGGGATCTTGGGAGCTGGAAATGCCCCAGGCAGGGAGGGAAGGGAGGTAGGGGAATCTGCTACATGGAGCGTTCCTCTTTAGAGGTGAGGGCTTGGCTGTGACATCACTGGGCCATCCCAGCCAAGATCGTTTCCTGGGCCACCTTGCTGCTCTGGTAGGATAAAGATGGCCATTGCCCCAGGGATTTGTGGGAGTGTGAATCAACTGTAGCACCAGATGTGGAACCTTCCCATGAAGGATTTTTTTTTTTGAGATGAGGTTTCATTCTTGTTGCCCAGGCTGGAGTACAACGGCACGATCTTGGCCCACCACAACCTCCGCCTCCCAGGTTCAAGTGATTCTCCTGCCTCAGCCTCCCGAGTAGCTGGGATTACAGGTGCCTGCCACCACGCCCAGCTAATTTTTGTGTTTTTAGTAGAGACTGGGTTTCTCCATGTTGGTCAGGCTGGTCTCAAACTCCTGACCTCAGGTGATCCGCCCACTTTGGCTTCCCAAAGTGCTGGTATTACTGGCATAAGCCACCTCGCCCGGCCCCCACAGAGGATCTTTAAGGGGTCTATGAGCCCTCTGCATTCAAATGAAACGTCTGGATTTTTTTTCATTGTTTGGGAAATAGGGTTTGTAGATTTCATCAGATATTTTTAAAGGTAAAAGATTCACTGATTTTTTTCTTGCATTTTCTTTGTTATGAAATATAAAGAAGCATATATACATTGTATGGCCTAATATACAGAAAAATGAAACAGCGTGATGGAAGAGATGCCTAGAGCGAGGTAAGGGAGAAGGGGTGCAGAGCTTCCACGCCCTCTCTGGGTGCACGGCCCTCCAGGGACCTCTGTGTGTTCGACAATCCAGAAACTCTCCAAATCCTGTCGTTCAGGGATTTTTATGGAGGCTTCATCACATAGGTGTGGTCACTTGTGTACCAACCATCCCAATGGAGAAATAGGAACCTTCAATGTCTTCGAAACCTCCCATGGGTCCTCCTTGGTTGTGGCTCCCTCCCCCCCACCAGAAGTAACTATTATCCTGATTTGTGTACAATTATCTTTCCCCTGGCTTTCTTATAGTTTTCCCACCTATGAAGCTATTCCAAAACAGCATATTGTTTAGTTGTGCCTGGTTTTGAACTTCTAATAGATTTATACTATAAATACATAGGGAATCTTTTGAGATGCATTCCTGCCCACATATGGATCTGTGGTTTGCTCTGTTTCTCTGCACCCTGGTCTTCCATTAAGTGACTCAATGCAACTCACAGCTTTCTGGACATTTGGGCTGTTTCTAGGTTTTGACTATTAAGAGCAATGTTCCGTGGACATGCAAGAGATTGTTTAAAGAAAATAATTGGGAGTGGGATTGTCAGGTCATGGGCTACGTGCATACTCAGTTTTACCAGACAAGCTTAAATAATTAAGTTTTAATACACCAAAACCAGATCATTATCCTCCTAAGGTTTAAAAAGCAAGATGACTATTTGGAATGAAATCATTTTTCAGAGTGTTTCTACCTGTATCTCACTCCCACCAGGATGAGATAGCAGTTCCTCCACATCTTCACCAGTGTTGGTATTGTTAGGTAGATTCACTTTTGTCAATACTGTAGGTATCTGCATGGGCAATGGTTTTGCTAAATTTGCATTTATTTGATGATTAATAAGATCTGACACATTTAATACATTTATTGGCCATTAGGGTGTCCTTTCTGTAAAGTACACTTCAGGTCTATTACCCATTTTTCTATTGGGTTGTATTGTTTTTAATTTATTGATTCATAAAGGGTTTTTTGTTTGGTTTCATTTTAATACATTCTAGAAATCAATCCTTGGCAGTTATATGAATTGCAAATATCTCCTCACACCGGGGCTTTTCTTTTGACTTGTATTCATTGCATTTTCAAAGGGTCCATGAGAGGAAAGGTTGAGAACCATTTACAATATAGGTCCTGTAAACAGGAAGCCCATGAGCCAGAAACCTCAAACTTCTGTTAAGCTCACTGGTGTTACAGCACATTGAACCAGTAATCAAGAATGTCACGTTACAAGTCGAGGTCGTTAGCTTCTTCTGAAGTATCAGACCATCTGGGCCTGCAGTTCCTACGTGGCAGTAGCAGGTTCCATCCAAGTGGGGCTCCAGCCAGAGACGAGTCAGGTCCTCTGCTTCACCACAGTTCCTGTTCCCTCCCAGACACTGAGGGTCCAATGCTACTTGCCTTCCTGGGGCTGCCCTGGTGATTTCCTTCCACACTCCTGGTTTCATTGTACATGTCACCTGCAGGCATTTGCATTTAGTTAAGGCTCTGCATCCCTGCATCTTATCATAACATGCAGGGGTTTCATCATCCCTGGATTTCACTATACCATGCATCTCAGCGTACCATGCATCTCGGCCTACCATGCATCTCAGCGTACCATGCATCTCAGCGTACCATGCATCTCAGCCTACCATGCATCTCAATGTACCATGCATCTCAACCTAAGATGCATC
>PVKP010017929.1:0-45156 GCA_004027715.1 Plecturocebus donacophilus | reverse complement strand
TTATTTGAATGGCTCCATGTAGTCACTAGCCTTGCCACTGTATCTTTTTTTATTTTTATTTTTATTGAGACGAAGTCTTGCTCTGTCGCCCAGGCTGGAGTGCAATGGCACAATCTCGGCTCACTGCAAACTCAGCCTCCCAGGTTCAAGCAATTCTCCTGCCTTAGCCTCCTGAGTAGCTGGGATTACAGGCGCACACAACCACACATGGCTAATTTTCGTATTTTTAGTAGAAACAGCGTTTCAACATGTTAGTCAGGCTGGTCTCAAACTCCTGACCTCGTGATCTGCCCATCTCGGCCTCCCAAACTGCTGGGATTACAGGAGTGAGCCACAGTCCTTAGCCTGTACTTTAAGTAAAAGTTTTGGTTCTTGGTATAATCAAACCTTGTGGAAATCAGAGTATCTGTAAATTTTAGAGCAAAGGGTACTCCTGTTTTGTCCTCTAAATCAACCTTCTCAATTAACGAATAAGGAATGGTGGCCAATAACATTCAAATAACTTTTCAGGACAAATACTCTTAGGGTCTAATGAAATCTTCAAGAAAAGTAGCTAGAAATCCTCTAGTGAGACCCCTTTTCTTCTTTCCTGACTCATACATGCTGGTACATTCAGTAAGTTATTATGTTTTCTAGTCTTTCTCTCAAGGATGCATTTCTCAAGGATCTCTCAAAGATGCATCTTCCAGTAAGATTTCAACTCCAATTCAGAAATGCATTCATCTAGTTTTGTTGTTTGATTAATTATTTTTCATTTCTCCTTGCTTGTTTTCCCCCCTTCCAGCTGCAGTATTGTCACTGCCCTGGGATCTTACTTTCAGTCCATATGTGTCCCGGCCACAGTAACTTGGGAAATTAATCTTGACCTCAAAAATATGGGCATTCTGTAATAATATTTGGAGGGTATCCTAATGGCAATTCTCTGAGGATGAGACTTTGAAAAAACTCCCATCTCCTTTTCCCCTCCCCAGTTCAGCAGTTTCTAGGATGCTGGTTTGACTGTAACTATTTATGTTGCTCTTCAAGACTATCTTGGAGCTAGAAGGAGAGTATCCAAGGGATAGGGCAAGTTAAAATGTCACAAAGGACACTGCTGTTAATGAGCTTCATTCATTTTTCTAGAATAAATGCTCCCCTGACTGTTTTCCTCTGAAAAAAGTCTCCTGAAGAGTTTGGTTAATTTTCAAGTTTTGAAAAAGTTGATTTTGACAGTTTTTTTTTTTTCCCAGTTTTCTCCTTGTTTGTTTTTATGGAGGGGAGAGCTTTCAGAAGTCCCTACTCTGTTATTTTTGTTGATGGCCACTTGAAGTGTTTCAATTTATAGAAGTCTCTGCTCTTAATGTGTGGATGTATGTTAAGAAATATATCTTAGGTCAAATCTGGAATACAGTGTTTATTCATTCCATAAATAATGATTCAGGATCTTTTTATTTCAAGTCTCTCTGCTAGATACTGAGATTTACAGAACTGACATATGTCCTCTCAACCTAAAAGAGCTTACAATTTTTGTGGGAGATAGGTAAAAAATAAATAAACAATTGCATTTCAATGTGATCATTAACAAAAAAAACACCAGGGCAATCGTATCATGGAAAAGGAAGAATCTTGTGAATTAGAATGTTATGAGATACGTTATCAAAGGTGTGTGTGTGTGTGTGTGTGTGTGTGTGTGTGTGTGTGTGTCTGTGTAACTATGAGGGGTGTGGATATTCTAGAAAAAAAGTTACCAGAATCCATCAAGAGGGAGTATTTATAATTTTACTATAAGCAACAGAGTATAATACTTAAAAGAACAAACTCTGAGGATAGACTCCTAGGTTCAAATCCTGGCTTTGCTATTTCTAAGCCATGAATTTGAGCCAGTCGAATAACGTCGTTGAATCTCAGTTTCCTTTTTGGAAGATGGGATTCCTACAAGTAATTCATAGAGTTTCTGAGGATTAAATAAGTTAACATTCATGGCATACAACAGTGCCTGGTAATGGTGTCACAGAAATACTTATCATTTGCATATAGAAAATATAAAAAAGAAAAATTTACAATATAAACTATAGTAAAGTAAAACTTAACAAAATTTTGTCAGTTGCTGAGAGTTCCCAGGAGAAACAATGATTCTCAATGTTGCAGGGGAGTCAGATGCCTCTCAGAGAGTATGCAAATCTCTGGTCAAAAGCATAAATCTGTGATCATCTGGAGACCTTAGTGTAAAAAGGTGGAGAAACACAATGCAAAGGCCCATAAATTATGGCATTTTCAACATACTCTATTAGCCTCCATAACCTCTGAACAGTCGTAGAACTAGTGTCCTTTTTTATCCAAATAATCAACATTATATCAGAAGCCAAACTTTTAACTTTTAGCTATATGCTTGTTGGGAGAGCCATCCCAATAAGATGAGTTAAGGGTTTGCCCTAGTGAGTCCAGAAAGCCCAAAAAGGTCACTGCTAACATGCATTAAATTCCATACCATTCCTCAAATTTACTTTTGGACTAAAACCTCTTCAATCCTACAAGGCACAGAAAAGGTGTGGCCCCTTCAGTCATGGTGACTCTACGTTGTTGACTTGGCAAAGAACTTATCTTGGACTGTGGGCAGAGAAATGTTTGACTGGGCAATGGCCTGATTTCTCTCCCAACAAGTTTTTTCTTTTTCAGCTAGGCTTTTGAGACAGCAAGTCACAATACAAAAGAGAAATGAATTCCTGCATAAAAACAAATAATACTGAAATCTCAAATTTGGTTTGTATCTTGGGGGAGCCTCAGGCTTCTTTTTTTTCCAGTTAGAAAACAATCTAATGGAGTGAGGTGAAATGCTAGAAATAAAGAGGCAATGCATGATTGGTCTGGATTATGAATATATAGTTTTATTTTAGTTTTCTGTAGTGAAAAAGTATAGGTCCAGAATATATGGCATCACTTGGGTCAGCTGTAAACGATGTATGAAATGAAAAATTCTCAGGGGCATGGCTCTGCAAACACTGTCATGCTAGGCCATTCACAGCTGTATTAAGCTTAAACAAAACAGAAAAATCTGGGATTTTTTTCTTTTGGCCAAAAAGGATAGTTTGCAGGTATGCATATCAAAATACAAAATACAAATATGCACACACAAAATGACTCTTGAAGATAATTAACTTTTAAAATTTCACTCACAAAGCAATTATAAGAATATTTTTTCCTTCCAGAATGTGTTATTTTACATCTCTTACATGAATTGCCAAGTACCTAGGGGAAATGTTTAAAGTGCATTTTTAATATATTGATTTGCAACAGACACCAAAATGTAAGCCAAAATGAAACAAGATGCAATTGCATAATTGTTTACCTGAAGTAGTTGACGAGGACAGAGCATTAATGTAGCCAAACCCAAGGTTTAACCCCACGCAGTGTTGTTAAGAGCTCTTGGTTTTCTTATTATTACATACTTGGCCCTGCTTATGGGGTTGGTCTCAAAGTATGCTGTGGGAGAGCAGGACTAGGTCAACAAAAGGCTGATGGTCTCTGAGCCCTACCCATCCTAACTTAAAGGCTAAGTTACAGTCGTCTCTTACATCCAGGAGCTGGATTCTCTGAGTGGAGTCTCAGTCTCCGTGCCAGACTGCAATTTGTTAGCCCTATTTGGGGCAAAATTGTGTCATATCTGAAAAAGTGTTATGTCATTCTCTAATACTTCAATAGCTATTTTCTTTGTATGTACAGCCCACTCGAATAGTATAATTTGAGTGATTAATTTCATTCTTGGAGCATGTCTTATAATTGTGTGAATTATCTTTTTCCCATTATTTTCTGGCTCATTCAAAAAGTCAATGACAGATAATGCTGTTATGTGAATATTCCCTGTAATACTCTTCATTTTAAGTTTCTTTTACAGGTAGAAGGGGAACATGTGATTGGTTCTGGCCATTGAGGTGTGAGCCTAAGCATTTAATAGCTGGCACGCTACCTCTGTGTTCTTTTTCCCCTGGGTTCTGAGAGACAGGTATTCCCTATAGAAAATAGGTCCTATACTAACTGTGTGGGCTAACCCCAACCTCACATTAATCTTGTAAAATAAATGTAAAATAAACCTTATTAAGTTGCCTATATGAGATTGCTGTTAAATTTGTTAACATGCACCTCCTATTTGAATCTGAATACCAGTTATCAAAACTTTGCAAACAAATGCATACATGAATTTGGAGTGTCATTTTAAATGTGCAAAAGTACATTCATCAGTCATTTTTTCCAGCTTTATTTGGGGTATAATTTACAGAAACAAATTGTATGTCTTTAAAATGAACAATGTGATGCTTAAATGTATGTATCTACTTATAATAATCACCACAAATTTCAATTACACAATACAGTATTGTTAACTATAGCTACACTGCTATACACTAGATTTTAAGAGCTTATTCATCCTTCATAACTGCAATTCTGTACACTTTGACCAATATCTTCTTATTCCCCCTCACACCCTAGCAACCACCATTCAACTCTCTACTTTTATAAGCTTGACTATTTTAGATCTCACACATTAGTGAGGTCATGCAATATTGGTCTTTTGTGTCTGGCTTATTTCACATAGCATAATGCCCTGCAGGTTCACCCATGTATTATAAAGAACGAGATTTCCTTCTTTTTTTTATGAAGGAAATAATATTCAGCCATTATGTATAATAATGAATAAATAAATAAGGAAAAGTAGTATGAATAAAGAAACATGGATAAAGAAAGGAAATATATAACAGATAAAGAAAAATAGTACATATATAATATTTTGTTATATATATAAAATTTTAAAATGGCATATATATGAAAAAGAATGATATATATTATTTAATATATATACATAAAACTTAGTCCAATATATAAATATATATGCCAAAATGTTTGCCCATATTTTGGATATGGACATTTAAATTGCTTCCATATCTTGGTTATTGTGAATAAGGATACAATGAACATGGGAGCATAGAAATATCTTTAGGATCCTGATTTTGATCCTTATGGATGTAAGCCCAGAAGTGGGACTGCTGCATCATAAGATATGTTTGTTTTTAATTTTTTGAGGAACTTCATACTGTTTTCTGCAATGTTTATACCAATTTTCATTCCCAAGGGTGTGTAAGGACTCACTTTTCTCCAAATATTTGGCCAATATTTTGTCTTTCATCTGTTTTATAACAGTCATTCTAACAGCTTATGAGGCGATATCACACTGTGGTTTTGATTTGTATTTCCATGGTGATTCGCGTGTCTTCTTTAGAGATATGTTTATTGAGATCCTTTTCCCATTGCTAATTGAATTTTTTGTTTTTGGCTATTGAGTTGTGTAAATTTCTCATGCAATTTGGATATTAATCTCTATCAGGTGCATGGTTTGCAAAAATTTTCTCCCGCTCCATATGTTTTATCTTCATTCTACTGGTTGTTACTTTTTGTGTAGAAGCTTTTTAGTTTGATGTAATCCATATGTGTATTTTAACTTTGCTGGTTGTGCTTTTGGTGTCATATCCAAAACCTTCATTACCCAGACCAAGTCAAAATGTTTTTCCTATATTTTCTTCAAGTAGTAATACTTTTACATTTATAGGTCTTACATCTATGTCTTAATTGACTTTGATTTTATTTTTATATGGTGTGATATAAGGGTCAAATTTTATTATTTTGCATGTGGATATCCATTTTTTTCCAACAGCATTTATTAAAGAGACTATCCTTTCCCCATTGTGAGTTATTACACCCTTGTTGAAGATCAGATGACTGTAAATGAATGAATTTATTACTGGGCCATGTATTGTTTCACTGGACTCTGTGTTGTCTGTCTTTTATGCCAGTATCAAACTATTTTGATTACAGTAGCTTTGTAATATATTTTCAAATTAGGAAATGCGATGCTTCCAGAGTGGTTCTTCTTGCTCAGGATTGTTATGGCTATTTGAGGTGTTTTATATTTCCATATTAATTGTAGGATTTAATTTTTTTTCTATTTCTGTAAAGAATGCCATTGGAATTTTGATAGAGATTGCATTCAATCTGTAGATCACTCTGGATAGGCAGACATAGAACAATATTCTTCAAATCCATGAACATGGGGTGTATTTCCATTTACCTATATTATTTAACTTTCTTCATTAATCTTTCATAGTTTTCACTATGCAAGTCTTCCACCTGTTGAGTCTTGTCATCTGCAAACAGAGTTATTTTCACATTTCCTTTCTGGTGTATATGCTTTTATTTTTTTCTAATTTATCTGGCTAGAACTTTCAGTATCATGTTGAATCAAAGTGATAAGAGTGGACATTCTTGACTTATAGAGAATCTTAGAGAAAAAACATAATACTTTCATGTAATTAAGATGGTGGCTGTTGTATTTTCATTTATGTCCTTTATTGTGTTGAGGTAAGTTTTTCTATACCTGTTTTGTGGAGTTTTATCATAAAAAAGAGGTTTTATTTTGTTATGTATTTTCTTAATCTGTTGAGATAATCATGTGGTTTTTGTCTTTTATTCTGTTAATGTGATATATATATTTACATACAAATATAAACATTTTATATCACACTAACAGAATGAAATATATATTTATTATATTTAATAAATGAATATTTAAGTAAGTTATTTAATGAATAATATATTTATATGTATAGTGTGTGAAAATGTATGTGTGTGTGTATATATATATATGTGTGTGTGTGTGTGTATATATACATATATATATTCATTCCAGTCATTTTTCTTATAATTGGAGAATTAAATATATCAGATTTTTAATTGGGGAATCCAATGGACTGCCCAGGGAATAAGTGACCCAAGATCATTTAGAGTGATAATCTTTTAATTATACAGAAACTGTAAGGCTGACACACTTAAGTTGAATTTAATTTTTACTGTTGAGATATTTCTGTGTAGTTTTCAACGTACATCTGCCTCTGATTTATCTTGATTTAATAAACTCTGAAGTTTGGATATCAGTGGCCCAAACCTGAAACTACTTAGAAAAGGCTGAGAGACTATCAGACCCCAACAGAACTTAACTATCCTTGTCCCAGAAGTACTCATTTGTGCTATTTTATCAAGTTGGTTAAAGATAACAAACCTCCCATGGTTTAACTCAAAAGAAACTGAGATGCCACTGGTCTTTTTTTCCTTCCAATCTACATAGCCTGGGAAGTAGAGAATGGGTCAAATACAAAGATAAGACTCCTAATCTTCTTCAATGCAGGCACATAACAAGAAAAGACCCTGCTTTGAAAAGGAGACAATTAAACCTTTCTATGGGTTACAAACTGAAAAGATCTTTTCTTTTTTATTGAGTATAGACAAAACCAGCAATTTCGTTTTGCTGTAAATCAATATTTTCTAACGTGAATACCAAGTGATAAAGGATAAGTAAAGCAGAAGTTTCATTGCTTCCTACAATACAATCTAGATGTGATGAAGAAGAAACTGAATTCTAGCTTAAAGGGTAGTTGAAGTTCTATCATTGTGTGAATCCAGAGAGAATACACTGCACTATATTTCTGCTCAAATATATATAAGATTCAAGATAACAGGGATCTATTTTGTTTATAATATAGTCCAAGCACCTAAGATGGTTTTTAGTACATTATAGAATATAAATATTTAATGGATGAAAACCGACAGTGTAAGAAGGGCATATGTGCCATTCTAGAAGTCTGTAGATTCTCAGAGAAACCACTGTAGGTACAGTAGAGATGTCATGAAACAGAGGACAGCATCCTGGAGTTATAGCCCATGGGCTACCTGAGTGTTAATAAATGAAAAATGAAAAACACATGCTCAGGTCTGACACAGATGAAGACAAGCATAGAGTAACCTCACTAGCACTTTGACATTATTCTAAAGCCAAGTGCAATGGCTTGTCTCACTGAATGGGATAAAGCTTGGTGCTGTCAAATTCATAACATGAGTCACATGTGACTTCAGATCCATGCTGATCATGCATGCACAGTAGTGCTAAATTAAAACATGTGACATTTCAAGATTAGTTTGCCAAATACAACCCCAAAGTATAAAATTGAATCCATGTTAAAAAATGTAACAGCTGTTTATTGAAAAACTACTATGGTGGTGGCACTAATCTAAGGGATAAGGCCACAGTCATGAAGAAATCAAAGATTTAAAAATTACATATTATTCCTTAGTAATCCACAAAACTCTAGAAACTCCATTGCGCTCTCTCTCGCTCTCTCTCGCTCTCTCTCTCGCTCTCTCTCTCTCTCTCTCACACTCTCTCTCTCTCTCTCAGAAGAATAAGGTATGTGGACTATGCCCTAGTCCTTGCTATTCTGTGGAAGAGTTTCCCCAAGGTTGCTTTTGATGTTCTACTGTTCTCTGTAAACTTTTGTTTGAAGAAGACATGTAGCCATATTTCTTTATTATCCTAGGAAGTTATAAGATACTTTTCATGAACTGATTTATTCTTTTTCTTCTGTTTTTTTTTTTGTAACAATGCTATTGAGATATAATTCAAACACCATAAAAGTCATCTCGTAAAGTAAACAATTCAATCATTTATACTATATTCACAATCAATTTAAAAACAGTTCATTACCTCAGAAAAATATCCATATCCTTGAGCTGTTATCCCCAGTTCCTTATTCTCCCAATCCCTAGGCAATCATTAATGCACTTTCTGTCTTTATGTGTTTACCTACGGTGGAAATTTCCCATAAATAGAATCATATAATACATGGTCTTATGTAGAATGGTTTCTGTCACTTAGCATAATGTTTTCAAGTTTCATCCATGATGCATCATGTATCAGCATTTTATTAATTTTTACTGAGGGATAGTATTTACACTGCATCCATTGTATGGATGTATTGGATTGTATTTAACCATTACTCACATAATAGCTATATGGATTGCTTCAGCTTTTGGATATTAACAATGCTCCTGTGAACATTCATGTGTGAGTTTTTTTGGGTGGAGTTACCTTTTCATTTTTCTGAGGTATATAGGCAGGATTATAATTGCTAGGTCAAACGGTAATTTGTGCTTACCTTTTAGAGGAATTTATAAGAACAAGTGGCTCTACCATTTCATTTTCTCACCAAAACTGTGCGAGAATTCTGATTTTTTCACATCCTTGACGAAACTTGTTATCTTACTAGTTTTACTAGTAGACGTTGAGTGGTACTTCACTGTTGTTTTGATTTATATTTCCTGAACGACTAAGTATGTCAAGCATCTTTTCATGTGCATATTGGCTACTTGCATATCTTCTACAGAGAAATGTCTATTCAGTTTATTTGCCTATTTTTAAATGGGATTATTGGTCAAAATTGTTGATTTGTAAGAATTATTTTTATATTTTAGATATAGATTCCTTTTCAGATATATTATTTGCAAATATTTTCACCTATCCAATGCAATGTATTAAGCTGGTAATCAGTACAGTAGAAGGCAACTGTAGTCTAGTTTTCATAAACTGGACTTATTAGACTGCTTAACAGACTTCATAGACTGCTTCTCCTAACAAGAAATCTCAGCTTTACAAACAATCTACAGTACGGGAATGAGAACTCCAATATTCTCAGTGTGTTGCACCCAAAATAGAGCTTCCATTTTATCAGTGGGGGCTGAGCAGAGAACAGGACCCCTCTCTTGGCTATACTAGCTAAGAACTTAGCCTCTCCAACTGGAATCTGGGGGAAGTATGAGAAATGGTGACATGTCCATTTTATAAAGATATGGGTTCCCTCTAACTGGGATCTGGGGAAGAGGGAGTCCTGTGTTCTCAATCTTTTCTGCTTGGCTTGAATAAATGTTTCTTCATTCACTATATTCTCATAAAATTGTTTCCATAGACTTTAAACAAATGTTTGGTTTTGAAAATGATTTTCATCTATTTTATCACAGAGGATAGCCATGGATCTCTTCACATTGCCATACTTGAATTGGAACTCCTGAGCTCATTCCCTCAGAATCCATTTTTATTGAAAAGATAATATACATATAACTAGAAGTTGATGAAATATATTGATGGAGCTAGCTGCTTATGAAGGAATCTGCTGTCTGATACATCTAGAAAATTGCCTGATTGCGCCATCACAGTATTGTTGCATTTGAATTGGAGTGATTTTTTCACTGAACTAAAGGAAAATAAGCAGGAATTGCAACTGCATCGTCAAGCTTAAACTAGTTTAGCTCAGTTTATATCAGGAAATCAAAAGAGGCTTACATATAAGAGGGTTAAACAAGTATATCATGTGATCCCATCCTGCCACACTTACTGGTCCCTCTGCCAGGTGTTTCCCATCATCCCTCGCTCTGCTTTTCATCAGAGACAGAATTCATATGTTACCCAAATGGAGGATGACCTCCCTGACACCCCACTTCTACTTCAGGCTCTTCTGTGTGCTCCCATATTACTGTGCTTACTTCTACCATTAGATTTTTCCACCCTCTGTTAAAATTTCCCATTTATTTTTTTGAATTACACTCTAAATTTGCATGAGGGAAGCAGCAATGTCTTATTCATAACTTGAAGCACAGGACCTTATGCTATATATGCAAACAATGGGTTTTCAGCAGATATTCATTAAATTATATAGTTTAAATTTGTTCCCAAATTTTTGCATACACACATACGCACAAACACACACACATATACTTGGAATATATATGTGTGTGTCTATATATATATAGATAGATATATATAGACACGCACATACACACACACACACACACACACACACACACACACATATATATGTATGTAGTTGTGCCTTGGTATATGGAGAAGATTGGTTGCAGGAACCCTGCAGATACCAAAGTCTGTGCATATGCAAATCCCTCAGTCTGCCATGCAGAACCCACATGTACAAAGTTGGCCCTACATATATCCAGGTTTTGTATCCCCTGAATACTCTATTTTTGATCCCCATTTCTTTGGGAAAAATCCACACATAAGTGGGTCCATGCATTTCAAACCTATGCTCTCAACGATAGATGACTGATAGATATAGATAGATGATAGATAGATAGATGATAGACAGATAGGAGAAAGAAAAAGAGAGAGAGAATAAAGATCATCATAAATAATGTGCATCCTCTGCATCTATTTTTTCTTATGGTTTCCATTCTCCAATGTGTATAACTCATTTGTTTCCTTGAATTATTTTCTGGCCAATTTCTTGCAAGTTATAAATTGTGTTTGGTAAATAACTGGTTTCAATTTCATGATTCCACCCAATATAATTAAATTGGAAAGACCTCACTTCAGTGACACTAATTTGCTGGTCCTGCTTTGACCATTGATAAGAATCAGTTCAAGATATACCCCCACATTGCTACAGGAAGCAGTAATTTGCCACATTCATCATTTTCTGTCTTCTGTGGAGCATACTCGCCAGGGTTTCTAAATTAATATGATGAAATTGAAGGCAACTGTAATTACAATACTCTTATCTCTTTCTCCATCATTCTTCATCCACATTGTTCCATTGAACTATATGAGAAAAGGAAAGATTACTTTCTTGTGTTATTATTTGCTATCAAACTGATTCATTATGTTTCTCTTTTGTTCCTAATTATAGCTATCCACCTTCCCCATCTCCAAAAGTAGAAACAATATGTCTTTGGCTCTTTGACATCTTTTATCTCCACATAATGTAAAGCTGTTTATAGCAGGTAGGTTATAAATCAACAGATAATGAGAGAGAACTTGTCTTACGCAAAATATGGTGGAAAATTTGATAGCTATAATATGAGGTACCTGATATTAGGGAGGTTAAAATCCAGTTGGAATAATGAGGCATGCATTAATAGCCAGAGAGATAAATATAAAAGAGGAGTAGTAATAAAATCTTAAGGTTAAGGTTTTAAGTAAGACTCCTCTTTAAGAGGCCAGGGAGACTTCATGGGAAAAGAAAGGTTTCAGATAGGAAGTTTATGAATAGGTATTTATGGATAAATAAAGAGGACGGATGGTAGGTCGAAAGGATGTTATGAGGAAAAAGAAAAAGTCAGGAATTAGCAAGTCATGTTATAGAGATGGTGCTCTTAAATAGAGGATTTGTGTAGTTGTGAAATAAGAGTTGTGCACACTTGGCTTGAGGACAACTGGAGAAGTTGTGGTGAGGCTGAAGACACTGATGATGTCTTTTGAATAGAAAACTGATTTGTGGACTGGAAAGTTTAAAGGAAATTGTGATTTCTTCCTGAACCCACTTATTTTTCTAGAGTTGTATTTTATCAACATCATTGTGGTGTAATTTATATAAAATGAACTGCACCCATTTTAAGTGTATACTTATTGAGTTTAGAGAAACTTGTTATGGAGAGAATAAGGATCATTATAAATAATGTGCATCCTCTGCATCCATTTTTTCTTATGGTTTCCATTCTCCAATGTGTATAACTCACTTGTTTCCTTGAATTATTTTTCTGGCCAATGTATTCTCTCATACAACAATCAAGACACATAATGTTTTAATCACCACCAAATTTTCTCCATGCCCCGTTCTAATCAATGTTCTCTTCTTACCACTATAGATTAATATACATTTTCTATTTTCAAAGTTTTTTACTTGGGATTTTCCTCGTATAAGTCCCAAGCAACATTTGATCATTTTTACTTTAAACCAAAACAAATACATTTTCAATGTACTAGTAGGGCAGGATGGTACAATATGTATGTGACATGTGACTGCTGACTTACTGTAATTTGAAAGATCATATTGAATAATCCTTTATAAAATAAAATCCTGGCTACATTTGCTTACCTCTTTATTTTATTTGGATGTTATTAAAAAATAACAGTGTCAAGAATGTGACTAGGTACATAAGCAAAAGGTTTGCACACTGATAACATATCTTTTGTAGGCATTTAATAATTCATTTCTAATTTTTAGGGTTTTCTTCATGTTTTTGTACCAAAGTCTCTATTTTCAGTTTCATATATTTTATAAATCATTTAACAGATTGTACAGTTTATATGCTGAACTTATGAAATTTACTAGCATCCTTAAAGTCTCTAGCTATGTAAAAACAAACATTTAGTACATAATTTATCTAATTAGCCTTAATCTGGATGACTTTCTTATAATATATTATATATATATATATATATATATATATATATATATATATATATATATTGTAAGACTTTCTCTAAGATTTGTGAATATGTCCATTCTGAGGCAACAACTTTCCTTTTTTTTTTTTTGAGACTGAGTTTCACTGTGTCGCCCAGGCTGGAGGGCAGTGGCACAATCTCAGCTCACTGCAACCTCTGCCTCCCGGTTCTCAGACTCCTGAGCGGGTGGGATTACAGGTGCCCACCACTACACCTGGATAATTTTTGTGTTTTTAGTAGAGATGTGGTTTCACCATGTTGGCCAGACTGGTCTCAAACTCCTGACCCCATGATCCAGCCTCCCAAAGTGCTGGGATTACATGTGTGAGCCAAAGCTCCTGGCTGCAACAAGTTTTCTTTCTTTATTTTATCTTATTTTTGTTTTGTTTAGACCATTAGAAGAAATTAGAGTACCACTTTGTATACTTCAATGAAATTCCTATCATTAATGTATTTTTTAGTGAATGAAGACAAGAGTAAGACTGTACTGCACAATGGAAGCCACCTCGATCAACTGATTTTTTTTACAATTTTGTTTTTTCTAAATTTAATAGAGTAAAACTAGGATGATAATTTAACACATAAATTTTAAGAAGCAAAAAGCACAATCTAAAAACAAAAATCACCTACATTTGTTTATCAATTTATTCAAAATAATTTATTAATAGTCTACAGAAGGCCAGGCAATAATGTGTAGCAGGGTAAAGAGTTGAAAATAAAGTAGATCTGCATCCTTGCACTCATGAAAAATATATTTATGCAGAGAACAGCAAATAGACATTTTTCCTAATAGAAAAAAATAGTGAATCTATGCTATAGCTGCTGCTAAGAAGGAAGAAGCTACAAGAGAGAAATGTGCTAAGATACGAATTTTTAAAAGAATGATCATAGAAAGACTCATTGTAATAATAATATTTAGGAGAAGATCTGAAGGAGGTGAATGAAGCTAATATCTGGGGGAAATAATTCCAAAGGTCAATGGCCTGAGTGAGAAGTTGCCTAGCTTGCCCACAAATCATTGACAATGCCAGTGAAGTCCAATGACCAGCATTATACATCAAATAGATAGATTTTATATATGCCTAAATATATACTTTATATGCATCAAAATGAAGTATACATATTATATTTTGGATCCATTCCTTTTAAGACTAATTTCCCCAATTTATAGCTTGTGTATTTTTCCTTTTACCAACCATGTACTTTTTGTCAATATCATTAAAAACAGTCTTAAAAAGGTTTCCAAAAATGTTTTGAAATGCAAAACACACCATAATGGACATTCCATCATTTACTTAAACATTACTTCTTCTATGTATTGATTTTAATTTATTATTGAAAATCATTATAAGTATTACTATAATGAACATCACTACATAGAGATATCAGTCCATATTACTGATTATTTAGTTAGCCACAGTGAGCAGAGTGGTGGGTAACTTTGGAATTTAGAATGATGTTCTATGTAGTAATTATCCCATTTCACATCCTCAGCATGTAGTAATAGTTCTCTCTGGAGTGTTGTTTTTTTTTTTTTTTTTTTTTTTTTTTTTTTTTTTTTTTTTTTTTTTTTTTTTTGTTACCACGCCGTTTTTATATATATATTTTTTAATTTTTTAAATATATTTTTAAATTTATTTATTATACTTTAAGTTCTGGGGTACATGTGCAGATCATGCAGGTTTGTTACATGGGTATACATGTGCCATGGTGGTGGTTTGCTGCATACATCACCCCATCGTTGACATTAGGTATTTCTCCTAATGCTATCCCTCCCAATCCTTCTACCCCTCAGGCTCTAGTGTATGATGTTCCTCTCCCTGTGCCCATGTGTTCTCACTGTTCAACACCTACTTATCAGTAAGAACATGCGGTGATTGGTTTTCTGTTCTTGTGTCAGTTTGCTGAGAATAACGGTTTCCAGCTTCATCCATGTCCCTGCAAAGGACAATAATTCATCCACTTTTATGGCTGCATAATATTCCATGGTGTATATATGCCACATTTTCTTTATCCAGTCTATCATTGATGGGCATTTGGGTTGGTTCCAAGTCTTTGCTATTGTGAATACTGCCACAATAAACATAGGTGTGTATGTGTCTTTATAATAGGATGATTTATAATTCTTTGGTTTTACACCCAGTAATGGGATTGCTGAGTCACATGGAAATTCTATTTCTAGTCCCCTGAGGAATCACAACACTGTCTTCCACAATGGTTAAATTAATTTACACTCCCACCAACAGTGTAAAAGTGTTCCTATTTCTCCACATCCTCTCCAGCATCTGTTGTCTCCTGATTTTTTAATGATCACCATTCCAACTGGCAGGAGGTAATATCTCAGTGTGGTTTTGATTTGCACTTCTCTAATGACCAGTGATGATAAGCTTTTCTTCATAGGTTTGTTGGCTGCACAAATGTTTTCTTTTGAAAAGCATCTGTTCATATCCTTTGCCCACTTTTTGATGGGGATTTTTCTTATAAATTTGTTTAAGTTTTCCATAGATTCTGGATATTAGCCCTTTGTCTGACAGGTAGATTGCAAAAATTTTTCCCATTCTGTTGGTTCCTGGTTGACTCTAATGATATTTTCTTTTGCTGTGCATAATCTCTTAAGTAGATCCCATTTGTCTATTTTGGCTTTTGTTGCCATTGCTTTTGGTATTTTAGTCATGAAATCCTTGCCCATGCCTATGTCCTGAATGGTATTGCCTAGGTTTTCTTCTAGGGTTTTTGTGGTGTTAGTTCTTATGTTTAAATCTTTAATCCATCTGGAATTAATTTTTGTATAAGGTGTAAAAAAGGGATCCAGTTTCAGCTTTCCATGTATGGCTACCCAGTTTTCCCAACACAATTTATTAAATAGGGAATCCTTTCCCCATTGCTTGTTTTTGTCAGGTTTGTCAAAGAACAGATGGTTGTAGTTGTGTGGTGTTCTTTCTGAGTATATCTATGTTTTGGTACCAGTACCATGCTGTTTTGATTACAGTAGCCTTGTAATATAGTTTGAGGTCAGGTAGTGTGATGCCTCCAGCTTTGGGTTTTTGGTTTTTTACCTAGGATTGCCTTGGCTATGCAGGCTCTTTTTTGGTTACATATGAAGTTTAAGGTGGTTTTTTACAATTCTGTGAAGAAAATCATTTGTAGCTTGATGGAGATAGCATTGAATCTATAAATTACTTTGGGCAGTATGGCCATTTTCATGATACTGATTCCTCCTAACCCTGAACATGGAATGTTTTTCCATCTGTTTGTGTCCTCTCTTATTTCCTTGAGCAGTGTTAGCATTGAACCTATAAATTACTTTGGGCAGTATGGCCATTTTCATGATATTGATTCCTCCTAACCCTGAACATGGAATGTTTTTCCATCTGATTGTGTCCTCTCTTATTTCCTTGAGCAGTGGTTTGTGGTTCTCCTTGAAGAGGTACTTCACATCCACAGCCATACCACCCTGAATGCACTCAATCTCATCTCACTGAAGATTCTATTATGTGTGTAAGAGGAGGTATCAATAAGTCATGAAAATGAACTGGGTTATCTTTTCTTCAAAGGAAAGAAAAATAGCACATTCTATTATTAGTTTAAGCAAATAGGCATTTAAGAAATCAGAATTTTTGGGTGTTTGAGGAAATATTCTCTTATAGAGGCAAAGAAAAAAATTGCCACTAATGCAAAATCTAAACAAACAAATATATTAATCAGTTGTTATCTAGTCAATAAGTTGTGAGTGGAGAACAAATAAATATCTAATTTGTGGAATATAAATTTAAATTATCTCCCTGTGCGTTCTTTTTTCTAGGAAGGAAGGAATGGAGGGAGGGAGGGAGGGAAGGAGGGAAGAAAAGAACGAAGAAAGGAGAGAATGAAAGATTCAAGGAGGGAGGGTGGGAAGGAGGAAGAAAGGAAAGAAGGGAGGGAGGGAGGCTGGAGATGAAAAAAGGAAGGAATGAAGGAAGGAAAGAAGGAAGGAAGGAGAGAATGAAAGAAAGAAGGAAAGAAAGAAAGAGAGAGAGAGAAGCAAAAGAGATGAAGAGAGAAGCAAAAGAGAGGCAGAAAGAGAAGAGAGGAGAAAAAAGAAAGGAAAAAAGGAAGGAAGGAAGGGGGAGAAAAAAGATACTGAATTTAAAGGCCAACTTTAGGGAATGGTGTCTAAAATTAGACTTGTTCACTTTCATAATAGCCCAGATACCCTTAAACTCCCACCATGTCTTTGTTGGTAAGAAGTAGGGAAAATAGAAATAAAAAGTAAAAACTCATGATCACTGGAGACCAGTAGGTGTGGGAAGACTGACAATAAACCATGAATAAAATAACAAGTATGTGGGGCTTAGACAGAGATGGCCTGTAGCTGAGCTCTCTCCATCTTTGAGAATGCAGTTATACATAATTACACAAGAGAGCTCAAGGCTTGCCTAGGCACCTGGCTCTCCAATATGCAGTTAAGGACTGTGCTGCTTAACTTAAATTACAGAATACATTACCACTTTTCTCAGATTGTCTCCTAAATTGCTGTGAAGTTCAGGTTGTGGTAGTGGTGATAATTGTAACGTTATTAACTCACACCTTTGGACAGCCTCCTGATAGCCTGACTTTCTCCTAGTTCTTATAAAGCAGTGATTATAGTGGCCAAAATATCCTAACATTTCTTGAACTGCCAATTAGGCCTAAAAGCAAAAATACTTTTATTTCTTACTTTCTAATATAAGCATAGTTGTTAACCTTTCATTTCACTGGTTTCAATTAAATGGATGGCTTATTTTGTCTTCTAAAATGTTGTATGGAAATCATGACCCAAACTCAAAAATGTGGTGAAGGATACATAGAGAAAGAATTAAACATAAAAGTAACAGTGGTGTAAATAGCAAGGTTTTATTAGATTATAAGGAGAGCAACAAATAATGTGGTTGGTTGGCATGTAGCCTAGACCAATCCTTCTAGGGTATTAGTATAAAATCTTCTTAATTAAGAAAAGATACTTTTCCCTAAATGGCTCATGGAAAATGGATCAAGGTCTTAGATAGCATCTGGTGACTGAGCTGCTCAAATTGCTGAAGACAGTTTTCCTTATTTTCAATCACAGCCTGGACATGATACAGAAATCACTGCAGAATCATTCCTGAAATATTCACTTTTAACTATTAGTGAATAAAACCTTAGTGTGGTAGAGTCGAGTGTTAGATTAATCAGAATATGAATTACAATTCTGGGCTTCTATGAATAGCAATCTACATCAAAAAATTTTATTTCAGGTGCCTTCATCTTTAATAGTGAATTGTTGACATCCACCGTGTAAAGTTGTGGGATTACACAGAAATACATGAGTATAAAAAGTTTATCATTCAATGACTGTACCTAACAGACTCATAATAAATGGTATATATTTCTTTTGTTCTTCTACCCCAATCCAGAAACAATATAATGCTTCAGTATTTTTTGTGCAGTCTTCCTCCATAGTATAGGTTCTTAAATTTTGCTGGGATTTTATACAAAATCACCTGAGAAACTTTCTTGAAATGTATTGATAGTGACAGGAGACAGTCAAATGCCTAGGTAGCTAGGAGCGGGTACCAATGACATCCCATCTCCAAGCTGAAGACAGTTTAAAGCCCAAAAGCCAAGCTACAGGTTAAATCCTTGGACTAGATTGAATACTTGTCTTTCTGTTTGGTGTGCTTTTCTCTGATTGATCCGCAACTTTCACCTATTTTAAATATACCTTCCCTTTCCTAATTGGTTTTTTACACTGTCGTGCCCACCTTTGAGTGATGTCTTTGCTTTAACCTTTGTTGCATACTCACCAACCAATCAGCATGCTCTCCCCAACCTGTGTCTCTAAAGACCCCAGAGTCAGTCAGTAGAAGAGGAAATGGCCTGACTTCTGGCTAGAGACAAGAGACCATGTGACTTAGGGGAAGACAACCTGTCCTTTCTCTTCCCTCTCCAGCTTCCCTCTCCACTGAGAGCCATTGTCATCACTCAGTAAAATTACCTGCCTTCACCAACCTTCAACCATCCATGTGACCTCATTCTTTTAGGATCCTGATAAGAGCCCAGGACCCACCAAGTGTGGGTACCCAGGAAAGGCTGTTACCTTGGTCCTTGCCCTTGTTGGTGGAGGGCAGCTGCCCTGTGAGACAAGACGAGGAGCCAACTGAGGGGCTAACATGCTGCCAACTGTTAGACTGGGGATGGCAGAATTAAAGGAGCACTGTAACACCCCTTTGGGGCTTCAGGATTGCAAGAATCCTCACACCTGGTCTGGTCGTGGGCCTTGTATGGAACTTGCTCCTGTGTCAGCACACAGAGCTGCTGGCTGGATCCTGCACTCACTTGCTCATGTGTTCCCTCCCACAAGGGATTGAGTGCAAGTGTGAGAGGCCAAGTAGAGGGGGCACACTGGCCGTGAGTCAGGTGAAGGGCCTGCCAAAAAAACCTACATCAGTACCTTTCCCAAATTCTGTGCTTAGGGATTTTGATTCAGGAACTTTTGAGTGTAGCAAGAATGTACATTTTATCAAATTCTCCCTGTGACTCTAATGGTACTTTAAAGACATTAAGATTTGCTACCCTTGGTCTATATACAGTGAATTTCTTTTGTATTACCAAATAATTGCATTTCCCCAATTACTGAAAATTCTTTTGTTATTTCATAGATTTATTTTGTTTCTTTTAGTACATTTGTGCATTTATTAGCAACTTTAGCACCAGCTCTTGAGTTCTGATTATACTTGTCAGAATCATTCCTGAACTGTTAATTGCTGATATTTTATACTAAACTGAAAAGAGTATTTTAAGTCTTTATTTTTCAACTAAAGAAACCAGATGAATCAAGAGCGAATGCTCTTTATTTAGAAGAGCTATAACTGAGATAGAGTTGTATATTAGTTCATTTATATTCTACCATGAAGAAATATCCAAGACTGGATAATTTATAAAAAAAATAGGTTTAAGGTACTTATAGTTCCACATGGCTGGGGAGGCCTCACAATCATGGCAGAAGGAGAAGAAGAAGCAAAGGCAGGTCTTACATGGCAATAGGCAAGAGATACCTGCCCTTTATAAAACCCTCATATCTCCTGAGACTTATTATCATGAGAACAGCACAGGAAAATCCTATCCCCATGATTCAGTTACATCCCACCAGATCCCTCCCACACCATGTGGGAGTTATGGGAGCTAAAATTCAAGATGAGATTTGAGTAGGGACACAGACAAACCATATCAACAGCATCTACAAGATGCTTCCTAAAATGTATGTTTGAGCTTAAGTGGTTTTGGGCATTCAAAAGGGCTTAGAAAATATGCAAACATGTAGGACATGTTTTCATGAATTTGGAACCAATCTCAAAGAACAGTAGCAAAAATAAAAAGCAAATCACAGGCCACACAAGAAAACAAGGAGTAACCAAAATCTAATGATTTTTTTCCTTGGAAAGAGATAGCTCAATGTTATCTATTGGATTGATAGATAACAATTTATTATAAAAACTCTATTGGATTGAGTTGATAAATTGTGATAAGAAGCAACTGTTTACTATAAGGACACATGCATATGAATGTTCATTGCAGCACAGTTTACAATAGCAAAGACCTGGAACCAACCCAAATGCCCATCGATGATAGACTGGACAGGGAAAATGTGGCACATATACACCATGAATATTATGTGGTCATCAAAAATGATGAGTTTGTGTCCTTTGTAGGGATATGGATGAACCTGGAAACCATAATTCTCAGCAAACTGACACAAGAACACAAAATCAAACACCGCATATTCTCACTCATAGGCGGGTGTTGAACAATGAGAACACATGGACACAGGGAGGGGAGCACTACACACTGGGGTCTGCTGGGGGGAAATAGGGGAGGGACAGTGAGGGTGGGGACTTGGGGAGAGATAGCATGGGGAGAAATGCCAGATACAGGTGAAGGGGAGGAAGGCAACAAATCACACTGCCACGTGTGTACCTATGCAACAATCTTGCATGCTCTTCACATGTACCCCAAAACCTAAAATGCAATAAAAAATAAAATTAAAAAAAAAAAGAAGCAACTGTTGACTGCAAAATATAAATTCAATTAATTTAGACTTGGTGATAACCTGATATATTCAGGAAAATCCATGAAATCATAATTATAAAAATACCAATAAAACATCCTTTTTTTTTTTTTTTGATTACTCTGTCGCCCAGGCTGAAGTGCAATGGTGTGATCTCAGTTTACTGCAACCTTCATCTTGTACCTCAGCCTTTCAAGTGGCTGGGATTACAGGTGTGTGTCACCACTCCCGGCTAATTTTTGTATTTTTAGTAGAGCCAGGGTTTCACCGTGTTGGTCGGCTAGTCTCAAACTCCTGACCTCAAGTGATGTGCCCACCTCAGCCTCTCAATGTGCTGGTATTACAGGCATGAGCCACCATACCTGGCCAATAAAACATTATAAGAAGTTTTTGTGTGCACTTTTATTTATTCCTTTGAGAGCTGGCTAAATAACAGTCTCCCTTAAGTAAATGATAGTTTTATATTTTTATAAAGAGATCAAGATCAAGACTAAAAATAGCCACTGGGGTGTGTTTCTAATTCAAAAATTAATGTAAGAACATTTAAATTAATGTTCTAACACATGGTTACAGCAATTCATTCAAAGTACAGTATAATTTTGTGATGCATTCATTGGTGTCCTCAAAACAAATTCTCTTTGCCTCACACTAATCTTTTCAGGTTATTTTCAAAATTTTAAAAAATAAATCAGAATTCTTAGGTTTTAGGACCTCAAAACTGCAAATTAAAATTTTTCATTTACATATAAAAATCGAACTGTTAAAAGTAAATACTTTGTGAGATTGAGAGCATTACATCAATAAAAGTTACTTACTCCTAGTAAATTTGATCAAGGCGATAACAAGGACAGTAATTCCTAATATCAAAAATGCAGAGGCAACCACCACTAAAAGTTCTACAGACTCTAAAATCATAAGATGATATTATGAATAACTTACTGCCAATATGTTTAACAACCCAGATGAAATGAACAATTTTTTTTCAGCACACACTTTTGTCTGCTGAAACTGGGACAAAAAATGTGGAAAAGGGAATAATGCATTTATTGAAGAAACTCAAACAATAATTTAAAATGTTCTCTCAAAGAAAACTTCAGGCACAGATGACTACACAGTTTACTTTATGTTAGAATAAAACCAATTCTCACAAAATTTTTCAGAAAGAAGAAAAGAAAGAAATATTTTTCAACTTATTTTATGAGACAAGCATAGTTCTGACACAATAGCCTGAGAAGAATATTACAAGCAAAGCAGATTAGACACAGTGGTGGCTCACACCTGTAATCCAAGCACTTTGAAAGACTAAGGCAGGAGGAACTCTTGAGTTCAGAAGTTTGAGAGTAGTCTGGGCAGCAACACAGTGAGACCTTGTCTCTACAACACCATTTTTAAAAATTAGCAGGGTGTCATCATGTATGCCTGTGGTACCAGCTATTCTGGAAGCTGAGGCAGGCAGATTGCTTGAGCTCAAGAAATGGAGTCTGCAATGGACTCATGATCATGCCACTGCACTCCAGCCTGGGTGACAAGAGTGAAACCCTGTCTCAAAAAAAAAAAAAAATTAAAAATTAAAGAAAGAAAGAAAAACAAATTATAAGCTCATATCACTGTAAACATAGATGCAAAAATCCTAAAATAAAGTAAAACTAAATCCAGTAATTTTAGAAAAGGATAATCCATCTGACAAAGTAAGATTTATTTCACACACATGATAAGACTAAATTTGAAAATCAGAATATAATTCACTATGTGTGTGTATGTGTGTGTGTGTGTACACATTTACATACTCATTTGGATGGATTCAGAAAAAGAATGTAACACTTTAGTAATCATGTATTATAAAAACTCTGACACATAATTTGATAAAGAATATGTAAAATAAAGAAAAATTAAAACTAACATGCTTCTTAACATTGAAATGTTAAAAGCTTTCCTCAATATGGGGATATCTACTATGATAACTTCTTTTTTACCTTACGCTGGTAATGTTACCTATATCATAAGTCAGGAAAAAAAATTAGGTCAAAGAAAAAGAAATAAGTAAAATGACATTTTTTTTTTGCAGGTGACACAATTTTATGTGCAAAGTACCTAAAACTAACAAAAATCAAGCTCTTTGAACTAACTGGTGGATTTAGGACAATCACTTGAATGAAGGTTAATATGTAAAAATTAATTATATTTCAACATATTACCAAAATGCTATTCAAAAATTGAATTAAAATAAAAATATCATGCATGAAAACATCAACATAATTGTGTCTGTATATAAATCTAATAAAACATGTGAATTACCACTAAACTGGACACTTCAAATCATTATTAAAAGAAACTAAAGCAGAATATAATAATTAGATATACTTCATTCATATTTAGAAAGATCCATTTTTGTTAAGAAATAAATTATTTTCAAATTAATCTATAGATTCAATATAATTCCAAGCAAAAAAACAGCAACCATTTTTTGTGTGTGGAAACATAAGATACTTTAAAATTTATATGGAAATTGAGGGACCTGTCATATCCAAGATATACTTCTAGAAAAGGAAAAGTCACAGATACACTATATCCAGCTATGACTCATTATAAAGTAATTAAAATAATAGGGTGTTTGTGCAATAATAGGAATAATAATGGAAAAGAATAGAGGTCCAAAAATAGACCCTCAAATCAAATATCCTTTAACTTATAACAAAAACATCACAGTAATTTTTCAAGAAAAGATGCTATGGCAATTGAATAAAAATTTTTAAAAAATGAAACTTGCCTGTGTATATACCAGTATCTAATTAATTTGAGTTGGAGCACAGGCTCAAATACAAAAGGCAAAGCAATTAGTTTTCTAGAAGAAAACATAGAAATACATCTTCATGACTTAGTATAGAAAAAATTTACATTAAATTTGACACGAAACAGTAATCATCAAATAATCTATAAACTGGAGTTTAATAGAATTAAAATTCTTAAATGTATAATTAAAGGAGTGAAAGACAACTCACACATTGAGAAAAGGCTTCCATAATACATAATGTCTGATAAGAATGTGTAGAGATCTAATTCAATAAATATGAACAGATTATATATTTATATGAAAGATAAGACTAGAGCAGATATTTTATAAAAGTAGATATCCAGATACACATATAGGAAAATGCTGCATATTGCCAAGAAAATGCAAATAAAATTCCTCCATGTAACTGTACACCCAAAAGAATAACTATATATGAAAAGTCTGACTACATTAAGTTCTGCTGTCATTACAGAATAGCTGAAACAGAAATTCCATATTTAAGTATATTCTCAATTTAAATGAAATATATTAATATTTTAAATGAAAATATATGATCACAAGATTTATATAAAATCTTCATAACACCATATTTACAATAGCTCCAAGTACTAAACAATCCAAATGTTTATCAAAAGGAAAATGAATAAATGGATTATGATATTTTCAAACCATGAATTACCACCCAGCAGGAAAAGTAATGCACTCTACACTCAACAACATGGATGATGTATTAACATTTTGTTGAGCTAAAGAAGCTGCACAAAGAGTATCTACTGAATCATTAAATTTATATGAAAGTCAAGAACATGCACAACTAATTGGTAGTAAAAGAAAATCAGGCTAACCAACTTCAAACTATACTACAAGCCTACAGTAATCAAAACAGCATGGTACTGGTACCAAAACAGAGATATAGACCAATGGAATAGAACAGAGGCCTCGGTAGCAACATCACTCATCTAACCATCTAATCTTTGACAAACCTGGCAAAAACAAGCAATGGGGAAAGGATTCCCTGTTTAATAAATGGTGTTGGGAAATCTGGCTAGCCATATGCAGAAAGCTGAAACTGGACCCCTTCCTTACACCTTCTACAAAAATTAACTCCAGATGGATTAAAGATTTAAACATAAGAACTAACACCATAAAAACTCTAGAAGAAATCCTAGGCAACACCATTCAGGACATAGGCACAGGCAAGGACTTCATGACTAAAACATTTATTACCAAAAGCAATGGCAACAAAAGCCAATATAGACCAATGGGATCTAATTAAATTTAAGAGCTTCTGCACAGCAAAAGAAACAATAATTAGAGTCAACCGGCAACCAACAGAATGGGAAAATTTTTTTGCCATCAACCCATCTGACAAAGGGCTAATATCCAGAATCTACAAAGAACTAAAGCAGATTTACAAGAAAAAAAAAAAACCCATTCAAAAGTGGGTGAAGGATATGAACAGATACTTTTCAAAAGAAGACATATATGCAGCCAACAAACATATAAAAAATGCTCATCATCATTGCTCATTAGAGAAATGCAAATCAAAACTACATTGTGATACCATCTCATGCCAGTTGGAATGGCAATCATTAAAAAAATCTGGAAATAGCAGATGCTGGAGAGGATGTAGAGAAAAAGGAACACTTTTACACTGTTGGTGGGAGTGTAAATTAGTTCAACCATTATGGGAGACAGTGTGATGATTCCTCAAGGATCTAGAAATAGAAATTCCATTTGACCCAGCAATCTCATTACTGGGTATATACCCAAAGGATTATAAATCATTCTGTTATAAAGACACATGTACACGTATGTTCATTGCAGTGCTGTTTATGATAGCAAAGACTTGGAGCCTACCCAAAACCAAACACCGCATGTTTTCACTCATAGGCAGGTGATGAACAATGAGCACTCTTGGGCACAGGGAAGAGAACAACACTCACTGGTCTAGGTTGGGGGTTGGGGGGAGAGGAGAAGAGGAATAGTGTAGGGGGATGGGGAGGATGGGGAGGGATAACACTGGAAGAAATGCCTAATGTAGGTGAAGGTGGGTGGGGGGCAGTGTGGATGGAGACAGCAAATTACCATGGCATGTATATATCTATGCAAAGCCCAAAGTATTATAAAAAAATATTTTTAAATAAATAAATAAATAAAAAGAAAATCACAACTATAAAATACCAATTAACTTTCACTAGAATATCATTGATTGGGAAAGAATGCTAGCTAACTTTATGGGGTTCGGAAAGTGTTATATATCTTGTTCTTGCTCATGTTTACATTAACGTATAACTATGTAAAATTTACTGACATGTAGATTTACAGTAATATATTTTGTACACTATATTGTTTACAGTATATCTCAATACCTAGGAACAAATGTTTTTTAAAGGGATGAAAAAATAATCACCAACAAACATAATAGAAAGAAATGTGTCTCGTTAATAGAATCTCCTGAACAAATCTGAAGACAATTGATTCACTTTGTGTCCCATTGTAGGATTTATTGAAATCTCTTTCCTTATTTATTTCACTTGCAATATCTCATACCTCACAGTTCAACAGAACTTCTCTCTAACCCTCCCTTACATCTCTTCCGACAAAGAAGTTGGGTTAACTCCTGTTCTATTTTATCACCACCCATATTTCTACTTATATTTCTATATATATGTTATTTTCTTATCTCATTTGTTTTGTTTTACACCCAGTTCTACTTGGTTATAAAATTTTTCTATTTTCTCAACACTTTTTGGTCAGTACCGATTTATCATCACACCTTTATATTATGGCCTTCAAAATTTCTTCCCAAAATAGAGCAGAAGTAGGTTGAAAGGAGTTTCTCACATGCAAGATTAAGATAAGTTGTTTATCTGTCAGAAATATTCTTTAAAAAAAAACAGGCCTTAAATAAGATGGAAGTAAACTCCATTTCAAAACAAACTTTCTCTTCTAAGTGCTCTAAGTAAGGATGGGTGAGATAATTCAACTAAGATATATAGTTTCCAACCTAATTTTTAAAAAAATCTTGCCCATATCAGTTCATAGATATAAATTATTAAAACACTTTTGCTGAATTTCTAATGTCCTAGAGCCTAAAGATAAAAAGGATATTCTTGGGAAACAAATCAGAGGTGATTTTTATTATCAATTTAATTTATAAACCTTCACTCCCTAGAGCTAGAGGGTTATCAGGTTATTTGTCATAATAGTTTCTCCAACTCTAAGTTCAGAAGATATGATAAATGATTTAGAAATTCATGCTACAGCCTCTATATCCTATAGTCTGGCAGCATGAATTAAACTCCTCCTCTAGGTTAATTCTGTGGCAGTATCATTAAGAGTCCTTGAATCAGAAAGACCTGATGCAGAGACAGACAAAAAGATGAATACTGGTGAGTCCTCTTCTTTCTACTCAGTGACTAAATTTGGAGACTGCATACTCAGACATGCTTTTGTGATTGAAATTAAATTTGTATGACATTTTAATATTGAGTTCTGAATACAATAGATAAATTTGAAGACTTGGGTTTTTCTTAACTTTGATTTCATATGAACCATATAAACCAAAGTGATAAAATTATCAGTATCAGAATCCACACAATTCACAGCTCACTTATAGGATATAGAGTCTGTAGCATGTTTTCCAGCTTAATTTAACCCCACCCTTTGATTCTTCTAACACATGTTAACATTTGACTCTTAGTCTGATGCTCATTCCTCATGCAAATCTAATTTATTCTGAATCACTAAGGATGAAATCTGAGTATAAGCAATTTTTAAAGTTTTCATAGGTGATTCTCAATGCAGTTATATTGATGCCTGAGCCCTACCCCCGGCATCTGTGATGCAATTAGTCTGAGACAGAGCAGGACATGACAATTTCTAAAAGCTCCCTATGTGCTTCTAATGTGAAGCCATGTTGACAGCCACAAGGCTAATGGTATTATAATCTTAGTGATGGATTTACTAGCAGTAAATTGATATCTGTGACAATTCTGCCCTATCTGGCCTTAGCATATACCTTATTATTTTGAATTTTAAAGGAAAGAGGCTCAAGAATATTAAAAGTCTCAAAAATCAAATTATGACAAAATACGAGAAATAAAATAAAAAGCATTATGGACTGAATCTTTGTGTTCCCCTTTCCCCCAAATGCATTTATTACAGCCCTAACTTTCAAGGTGATAGTATTTGGAGATGAAGCATTTGGGAGGTGATTAGGTTTACATGAAGTCATTAGGATGAGACCCCATTATGGGATAAGTATACTTATAAGAAGAAGAGAGTAGAGCTCTCTATCTCTACCACATGAAGATATAAACAAACAAACAAAAAGAAACAGTTGTTTGCAAACCAGAAAGAAGAACCTCATCAGAACCTGACATGTAATACAAAGAGCATCTCTGCTACAAAAGGAGAAATAAGGAAACATAATTTTCTTAATGGAGTATCTATGTTAATTTGAATCACACATACAAACATATACTCACACAAACAACAGAAAAAAAACCATAAATTTTTAAAGTATATTGCATATGAAAACTTGAAGAAGACAATTATCAGTGCCATTACACAGAACTTTCTGAAATAACTGAATATTGAATAGATAAAAATATGTTTAAAAGATTAAAGAAAGGACATGAAGTGAGGGAGAGTCTTAAAAATGTTTTCAATAATGCTTTCAAAAATGTTGAACAATCAAATACTTTGCTGGTTATTCACAGAGTTAGAAGAAGTAGATAATTCCTCTACAGATATAAATAAATTACAGAGAAAATTGGGACTCCTCAAATCCAGTTTGTTTCTTTATAATGAAAAATAATATTAAGAACAAAATGTGTGCAACTAACATTGCTATAAGGAAACTGAAGTCCAAGACATGTTAGGAGATTATAGGATAGCCCTTAGCCAGTCTGAATGATTTTAGGGACCGATGAGGCCAGAGAAATTCTAGATGTTAAAAGAGTATGCAAGTAAGATTGATGCATTACTGAAATAAAAGCATTCATTCCCCAATTCATTTAAAAATATAGATGTTAATTTAGAAGAAAAAATATTCAGTCGATTCATATTAGTAACCTTCATTTTGCCTCTGGTCAAGACCCTAACATGGATTATTTTTAAAAATCAAACTATACATATACATAGTTTAAGGTTAACTAGTCTAACTTGTAACAAAAAACGATGGTTCTTCTTATTCTCTCCTTCCCCATTTTTCTCTTTCTGATAGCAGCCAGTTTCAACTTTTAATTTATACTTGAAGCATTACCATTATATTTACAAATGACATGCTTAAATTGCTACTTTTAGATTTTGCCTATTTCAAGCATTATTAACTCACTCCACCACCACATTGCCTCCATTTAACTTATAAGTCATTTTAATTGTTTTACACTTTTGAGGTTTTAATATGGTAATTTTGTTAGAGTACTATTAGATGTTTATATGTCAACATCCTTCAAAATGTAGTCCTTTGCATGCATGATTACTTTTTCTTTTCTGCATTTTGTCTTCCAACTAGTAATGGTTTCATTATATTTGCTTAGTTTCCTGTATACATATTACTAATTCAACCCCAAACTGCCTAAATATCCACGAAGAATATCCAAATATATCAGATAATCTAATTCATCTTCTGAGTTGCTCCAATCTGAGCTGCTTGCAATTTTTTTAACCCAGATCATTGTAATGTAGTATTTTACTTTCATTCTGGAGATTTTTCTTAAATTTCTGCTATTTTGAAAATCCCTTTTCTAAGGTATCATATTCTCCATTTCTTAGATTACTCCCTCATATTTATGGAGCATATCTCTTTATGACTCCCAGAGAAATAAAGATGCATTTCTTGAGAACATGGGAGATGCATTTCTTGAGAACTCAGATGATAAGAAAATGTCTGAATTCTACTCATCCTTTTTATGGCAGTTTGTTAAAGTGTAGAAGTATATGTTGGAAATCACTTTCGGTTAAAATTTTGGAAACACTGTAAAGCTGCCTGGCTATTACTGAAAAGATTTAAGTCATTTTCTTTTCGAATCCTTAGTTTGTGTGTGGTTTCTGTTTCATTTACTTACTGATTTGTGTATTTATTTATTCATTCATTTGTTTGTTTGATGTAAGGTCTTGCTCCGTCCCTCAGGCTGGAGTGTAGTGGTGCAGTCACAGCTTACTGCAGCCTCAACTTCTCATGCTCAAGTGATCCTCCCACCTCAGCCTCCCAAGTAGCTGGACTACACATGCATGCCCCTTCACTTGGTAAATTTTTGAATTTTTTCTAGAGACAGTGTTTTGCCCTGTTGCCCTGACTGGTCTTAAACTCCTGGGCTCAAGTGATCTGCCCAACTCAGCCTCACAATATGTTGGGATTATATAGCCACTGTGTCCAGCCTGTAGGCCATTTCTTGTAAAGAAAAACATAGCTTTCTGATCTTGTTTTATGAATGCAATAAATGGCATTATCTATTTAAGAACATTAATGGATTTGTGGGGAGAGGATTTCATTTTCTATGTTCCTCAAAATCTCTGTTTCCTCCATGTTTGGTTGTTGGTGTTCTGTTATTTTCTTTCAGTTTTTGCCTCTGTCTTTTTTTGGAAGGTCTTTTTCTGGTGTACGATGAAGTTGTTTGCTCCTAGTTAAGAATGGGCACTAACAGCCACCTGAAAGCTCTGAGTCTATGGAGTGTGCTTGCTAACTATGTAATTTTAATGTGGTGTATCTAGCTTAAAGTATTTTTTTTTTTTCTGAGGAAAGTCTTGGTTGCTCTGTCTTCAGGTTCTCCTCTTGGCCTGAACAAATATAGCAGAGAAGATTCTTCCAACATTTTCTAAAATCTTTAGAACAGAGTAGGAATAGCGGATTCTAGATATAAGCATGAACTTGATCACTATGTTTTCAGTATTTTCTTACCTCAACAAAATGCTCGCAGTGTATTCAAGCTCAGAATACACGCACAACACAAAGCAAATTTCTAATACTCCACCAGAGTGAAGAAGAGGATCTTTTACCCAGTCCTGTTCAGGAGAGTCCTTGCTGTAAGCCTTCATTTCAGCAGACCCGGCTCTTGTCCTTTTCTGGCAGTGTTCTTTCATGCAGGGTAAAAAGTTTGTGGGATACAGAGAATATGTCTTCTTGGAGCTTATGACTCCTCTTCTAGATCATCATTTGGAACTTTTTGCCTAAATGACACTACGCCTGCACCCAGTATCAATTTGGGCCTGATATTAGATCTAAGCTTCAATTCCATTCTCAAGAGGGCAGATGGTACAACCTCCCAGGTCGGAGGGTTGCGTGCAAAACTTGCACATAATAGCTAGCATCCTCACAAATGTGGATATGTCACCACTAACCATGTGAAATGGAGTTAGGTGAGAAAAGAGAAGGGGACAGGACTTAGGTCTAAGGCAAGGCATTGCTTTTTCTTCACTGCCACATTCCAGGGCAAAACTCTAAGGAGTCCATTAATGCTAGATTCATATCTGAACATCTCATTTGTTATAAAAGCATATGTGTTAAGGTAAGAAGATAAAATATGATTACTTAACAGCTTTTACTGTTTCATTTAAAGTTTTTAAATAATTTATGCTAAATTAGACAAATGTCACATGGCCTGTATTGGTTTGCTAGGGTTGCCCCCACCCGCCCCCACCTCCACACACCAAAAACTAAGTGTATTAAATAGCAAGAATTCATTTCTTCACAATTCTGGAGAATAAAAGTCTAAGATCAAAGTTTTGGAAGGTTTGGCTTCTTTCGAAGTCTCTTTTGATTGCTTCTGAAGCTCCTCTTCTGAAGCCTTGGCCTGCAGAGGCTGTCTTCCCACCATGTCCTCGCATGGTCTTTCCTCTGTGCATGCTCATTCCTGGTATTTCTTTATATGTCCAAACTTCTTTTCCTTATAAGGACAGTAGTCTTATTGGATTAGGGCTTATCCTAATGGCCTCTCCTTAACTTAATCATCTCTTTAAAGATCCCATCCTCAAATGCAGTCACATGCTGAGACAATAGGGCTCTGAGTTTCAATATACAACTTTTGAAGGGACATATTTGAGCTCATTAAAGGTGATCCATATGAACCCTTGTCCTGAGTACTGCAGTTGTCAGAAACAGACCTACATTAGCTCATTCTTTTAGTTTTAGACGTATATATAGCATGACTTCTAAATGTTCTTATTGCCAACGATTCGTGAGTCTTGTAGAATTCTGCTACATAATTTTTGTTTCTTTTCAATGTTTTATTTCATTTTCTTAGGTGATCTAATTCAGTTACATCTTATTTATACGCCTTTCATTTTACAGTGTTTTGATGATTCTATCTCTGTTTTCATTCCACTTTTTGTCTTGTTAGGCATCTTAAAAGATTCTCATATATTGTTTAAGTGGGTCAGAAAATGTAAAAGCAAATTCTTAGGTTCAAAATAATGTTTTAGTATGGAAAGTCAGATTATTTCTTTAAATAGTATTTATTTTAGATTTAAAATGATTCATTGACTATGAGTTTTATTAAAGAAATAATAAACCATTTACAGTAGATGATCCTTAAAGCTTTTGCTGGTTTCATATTTTTTATTTGTTAACAACTTAGAGGAAGATTATACTTACTACTGCTTCAGATATGCAGTCAAAAAAGACTTTATCCCCAACCTAACCTTGAGAACAAGCTAAATAATCCACAAAATCATAGTTTCTCTATGACCATAAAGAACTGAGATCAGAAATAAATGAAAATTAAAACAATACAGAATAAATAAAATAAATAATAAAAACAATGTCAAAATTAATGAACCTTAAAAAAATAAACAGAAAACTATTTTAAAAAGAAAAAAATCAATATTAAAGGTTAGTTCTTTGAACATTTCAGTAAGACTGATAATCTCTTAACAAAATTGAAGAGAGAGAGAATGATAATGAGAAAAGATAACACCAATTAACAAACCCTACAGATATTAAAAAGGCAATGAAAAATTTGCTAATAAATACAACTTATACAAAGCAGACAAATATTGAACAAGATAACTCACCAAAATTAATACAAAAAAGTCTTAGCCCTATATTTACTAAATAAATTAAGCTATACTTTTAGAATCCCCCATAATAAAAAATCTAGCCAAAGGACCACACTAAATAATTTTAACAAACATTTAAAGATATAACATAAATACTAGAGAAATTATTTTGGAAAATAAAGAAGGTGGAACTACACCTTCTTTTATAAAATTGGCACTACCCTGGTAGCAAAACCAGATAAAGACATTTGGAAACAAAAATTAAATTGGATGGATCTCATTAACATAGACAAAATATTAACTAAATGTACTTTTGGCACACTGAATATATTAAAAGGAATTATATATTGTAATTTTAACCATGTGAGGTGTATTCCAGGAATTTGATGTTAATTTAATAAAATCAACATGCCATAATTTACTAAATTAACAAAATTAAAAAGAAAAACTATGTGATAATTTCAGTAAATGCAGAAAATAATTTTTAAAATGTCAGTTGCTTGTATCTATCACCAACTAGGAATAGAAGAAAATTTCTCCGCATGGCAAAGCAAATCCACAAAATGTTGAACATGATACTTAATAGTGAAACATTAAAATATTTTCTCGTGAGATTCAGAAAAAGACAAGTATGTTTGCTCTCATCACTCATATTGGGCATTGTATTAGCTTGGTGCATAAATTGTAGTTTTTGCCATTAAAAATAAATACTAGAGGTCCTAGTCAGGGAAGGAAATTGATAGAAGGAACTAAAAGTCCTAGACAGAAAAGGAAGAATTAACTAAGATTTTTATCATAGAAGGAATAATTTTGTACATTAAAAAAATCCCAAGAAAACTCCAAAGAACTAATAAAATTATTAGCTGAATATAACAATGTCTCAGATCACAAAGTCAACAACCAAAATAAATTACCTTTTTATGTAATAGCAACAAACACTTGGAAAATAAAATTCAAAACACAATTCAAGTTACAGTAACATTCAAAAACATAAAATGCTTGCTTACAGTTCAATGTAATAAAAGATATAATTCCAGCACTTTGGGAGGCCAAGGCAGGTAGATCATGAGGTCAGGCATTCAAGACCAGACTGGCCAAGATGGTGAAACCCCGTCTCTACTAAAAATACAAAAAAATTAGCCAGGCTTGGTAGCACGTGCCTGTAATCCTAGCTACTAAGGAGGCTGAGGCAGAGAATTGCTTAAACCCAGGACGCAGAGGTTGTAGTGAGCCAAGATCGCACCACTGCACTCCAGCCTGGGCAACTGAGACTCTGTCTCAAAAAAGAGAAAAACCAAAAAACAACAACAAAAAAATTCCTATGTTTCTGACTTTCTTTTCTTCTCTTTTTTTTGAGACAGGGTCTCTCTCTCTGTCACCCAGGTTGGAGTGCAATGGCATGATAACATCTCATCGAAGCCTCAATCTCCCAGGCTCAAATGATTCTTCCAATCCAGCCTCTCAAGTAGGGGAGATCACAGGCACATGCCACCATGCCTAATTTTTGTATTTTTTGAAGCAATGGGGTTTCACCATGTTGTCCAAGCTGGCCTTGAACCCCTGAGCTCTAGTGATTCACCCATCTCTGCCTCCCAAAGTGCTGGGATTATAGGTGTAAGCCATCATACCCAGCCCATTCTTGATTTTTAAAAAAAAAATTTAAAAATCTAAATACATCAAAAGATACAACATGTGCAGGTTTGGACGACTCAGTATTATTAAGTTGTAAATTATTTGCAAATTGATCTAAGAATTTAATAATCCAAATAAAAATTTTTGCAAACTTTTTTTATAGAAACTGACAATTATTCTAAAAATTTCATGTATATTAAGAAGAACTAAAACAGCTAAAGCAACATTCACAGTGAAGAACAGAAGGGAAAGATGGCTGACTAGGTGCAGACAAGTGGAACAAACAGTTCCCACAGAGGGACTAGGATGACTGGCATGTTTTTAACAGATCTCATAGTAATGAGATAAGGAGAATGAAACCAACTTGGAAAACATATTCTAGCATATCATCCATAAGAACTTCCTCAACCTAAATAGGCCAACATGCAAATTCAGAAAATGCAAAGAACCCCAGTAAGATACTCCAGGAGAAGATCAACCCCAAGACATGTAATTATCAGATTCTCTGAGGTCAAAATGAAAGAAAAAGTAGTGTTAAAGGCAGCTAGAGAGAAAGGCCAGGTTACCTACAAAGGGAAGCCCATCTCCTCTCAGCTGGTACCCTACCAGCCAGAAGGAGGCCAATAAGCAGCATTCATAAAGAAAAGAAATTTCAACCCAGAATTTCATATCTGGCCAAACTAAGCTTGGTAAACAAAGGAGAAATGAGATCCTTTTCAGACAAGTAAATGCTTAGGGAATTCATTACCATGAGATGTGCCTTATAAGAGCTCCTGAAGGAAGCACTAAATATGGAAAGGAAAGACCATCACCAGTCACTACAAAAACACACTGAAGTACACAAACCAGTGACACTATAAAACAACCACAGAAAATTAACAAAGATATACAGGACCTAAACTCAGCACTGGATTAAATGGATCTGATAGATATGTATAGAACACTCCACCCAAAAACAACAAAATATACATTCTTTTTATCACAACATGACACATACTCTATAATTAATCACATAATCAGAAGCAAAAACTCCTCAGCAAATGCAAAATAACTAAAATCATACTAAACAATTTATTGAACCAGAACACAATCAAATTAGAACTCAAGACTAAGAAATTCACTCAAAACCACACAATTACATGAAAATTGAATAACCTGTTCCTAATGACTTTTGGGTAAATAATGAAATTAAGGCAGAAATTAACAAGATATTGGAAACTAATGAGAATAAATATATACCAGAATCTCTGGAACAAAGCCAATGCAGTGTTAAGAGGGAAATTTATAGCACTAAATGCCCATCTCAAAAATTTAGAAACATCTCAAGTTAACAGCCTAACATCACAACTATGAGAACTAGAGAAGCAAGAGCAAACAAATCTTAAAGCTGGCAGGAGACAAGAATAACCAAAATCAGAGCTGAACTGAAGGAGATTGAGGCCCCAAAACAAAACTAAAATCAAATAGTAAATAATCCAGGAGTTGTGCAGTTTTTTTCTTTTTTGAAAACAAAAATAATAAAATATATAGACCTCTAGCTAGACAAAGAAGGAAGAGAAGAGGAAAGATTTTAAAAAACATGATCAGAAGCAATAAGGGGCCATTACCACTGACCCCCACAGAAATACAACAGAACTTCAGAGAACATTATGAACATCTTTTCCCACATAAACCAGAAAAATCCAGAAAATGGATAAATTCCTGGACACATACACCCTCCCGTGACTGAAATTGGAAGAAATTAAATCCCTGAACAGACCAATAAGGAGCTCTGAAATTGAGGCAGTAATAAATAGCCTACTCCCATTAAAAAGCTGAGGACCAGAGGGATTCATAGCTGAATCCTACCAGATGTAAAAAGAAAAGCTGGTACCATTCCTACTGAAACTATTCCAAAATTGAGGAGGGACTCCTCCCTAACTCATTCTATGAGTGTTGTACCAGAGCGAGTCAAGGAATGTCCCACACTGTGAGACTGAATTATGAGTCCTTTATTATGTCAGCAACTGAGAGGTGGCTAATGCCCAAAATTTTCTTGGCCCCTAAGAAAAAGGTGGTTTTTTATGCCCTAGTTTTAAAAGGGAGGGGAAATTTAGCTGAAGCAAATTTTTCATAAAAGCAGAGTAAGCAAAAAGTTAAAAGATGAACTAGTACATGAGAAATAAAACAAAAGCTGTCATGAAAGACATACGACTTATAGATAATGGGGGGGTTCTGGGCACTCAACAGCACCTGCATTCCCAGGCCCTGCTGGTACCACTTAACTCAGCCTCTTATCAGCAAATGCATTCCTGGAGGTGCCCAGTGTCAGCCTGCCCCAGCTACATACTATAGTTACGTACTTAATGGTAGGAAAATAACTAAAATGAAGAAGCTAAGATGGAGTCTGTCCAGCTCAAGAAGCTAACATAAAGCCTGAACAGCTTTTCGTCTGAGAAAAGGAGAGAGTTAGCTTTAGCTGGCAAAAAGCAGGTTATCACATTAGGTCAGCATCTTCCTGGCAGAGAGACAACAAATCAAGAAAACTGCAGGCCAATATATTCTTGTTGAAAATGAATGCAAAAATCCCCAATAAAATACTGGCAAACTGAATCCAGCAGCACATCAAAAAGCTTGTCCACCACGATCAAGTAGGCTTTATCCCTGAGGTACAAATCTGGTTCAACATATGCAAATTAATAAATTTGATTAATCACATAAACAGAAGACAAAAAACACATGATTATTTTCTCAATAGATACAGGAAAGGCTTTTGATAACATTCAACACCGCTTCATGTTAAAAACTCTCAATTAAGTAGGCATTGAAGGAACATACCTAAAAATAATGAGTCACCTATGACAAACCCACAGCTAACATCACATTGGATGAGCAAAAACTGGAAGCATTTCTCTTAAAAACTAGCACAAGACAATATATAATTGAAGTCTTGGACATGGCAATCAGGCAAGAGAGAGAAATAAAGTACATCTAAATAGAAAGAGAGGATGTCAACCTATCCTTGTTTGCAGACAACATAATTCTATATCTACAAAACCCCATAATTTCTTCCCAAAAGATTCTGAAGATGATAACGTCAGCAAAGTTTCAGGATACACAATCAATGTGCAAAAATCACTAACATTCCTGTATACCAACTATACTCAAGTCAAGAGCCAAATCACAAATAAATTCCCATAGACAATTGCCACAAAAAGAATAACATTCCTAGGAATACAGTTAACTAGTGATGTGAAAGATCTCTGCAAGGAGAACTACAAATCACTGCACAGAGAAATCAGAGATGACATAAACAAATGGAAAAACATTTCATGCTCATGGATAGGAAGAATCAGCATCATTAAGATGGCCATACTGCCCAAAGCAATTTATAGGTTCAATGTTATTCCTATTTAACTAGCAATGACGTTCTTCAAATAACTAAATAAAACTATTTTAAAATTCACACAGAACTCTGAAAGAGCCCAAATAGCAAGGAATCCTAAGCCAAAAGAAAAAAGCTAGAAGCATCACTCTACTTGACTTCAAACTATACTACAGAGCTATAGTAATCAAAACTGTATGGCACTAGTACAAAAACAGACACATAGATCAATGAAACAGAATACAAAACCTAGAAATAAGGCTGTACACCTACAACTATCTGGTCTTCAACAAATCTTACAAAAACAAGCAATGGGGAAGATTCCCTATTCAATAAATGGTTCTGGGATAACTGACTTGCCATGCACAGAAGACTAAACCTGGACCCCTTCCTTATACAATATTCAAAAATTAACTTAAGATGTATTAAAGACTTAAATGTAAAACCCACAATTATAAAAAAAAAACTCTGGAATACAACCTAGGCAATACTATTCAGGACCTAGGTACAGGCAAATATTTCATGATGATGATAACAGAGGCAATTGCAAAAAAGGCAAAAATTGACAAATGGGATCAATTAAACTAAAGAGCTTCTGCACAGTAAAGGAAACTATCAACAGAGTAAACAGACTACCCACAGAATGAGAGGAAATTTTTGTAAACTATGCATCCAACAAAAGTCTAATATCCAACATCGATAGGGAATGTAAACAAATTTACAAGAGGAAAACATACAGCCCCTTTTAAAAAGTGGGCCAAGTACATAAACGGACACTTTTCAAAAGAAGACTTACATGTGACTGACAATAATATGGAAGAAAATTCAGCATCACTGATTCACACAAGTGAGATGGTATATCTATTAAAAAAAAGACAAAAAATAACAGATGCTGGTGAGTTGTGGAGATAAAGGAGGACATATACACTGTCAGTGGGAGTATAAATTGGTTTAAACATTGTGGAAGACAATGTGGTGATTTCTCAAAGACCTAAAGATAGAAACACCATTTGACTTAGCAATTCCATTTCTTGGTATAAACCCAAATGAATATAAATAATTCTATTATAAAAACACATGCATGCATATGTCCATTGCAGCACTAACCACAAAGATGTGGAGTCAACCTAAATTCCCATCAGTTGCACATTGAATAAAGAAAATGTGGTATATATACACCATGGAGCACTCTGCAGCCATGGAAAAGAATGAGATCATGTCCTTTGCAAAGACATGGATGGAACTGGAGACCATTATCCTTAGCAAACTAAGGGAAGAACAGAAAAATAAATAGTGCATGTTCTTATAAGTGGGAGCTAAATGATGAGAACACATAGACACATAGCAGGGAACAACACATACTGGGGCTAATAGGAGGGTTGGAAGAAAGAGAAGATCAAGAAAACTAGTTAATGAATACAAAGCTTAATATCTGGGTGTTAAAATAATCTGTACAACAAACGCCAATGACACAAGGTTACCTCTGCAACAAACCAGCACAAGTACCCCTGAGCTTAAAAGTTAAAAAAAAAAAAAAAGTAAAGAAAAATGTTGAAGAAATTATTCTAAGTCTTACTCTAAACTTCCAGTAATCAAGATAATGTAAGACAAAATAGATCAAGGGAAATAATAGTGTCCAAACATAGATTCACACATTAACAAATGAAATTAGTTTTTATTATGAGATCAAATCAATTTAATGGAGAAAATAAATAGTCTTCAAAGAATAGTGGTGCTTGAGCAACTGGAAACCTGTATTGTAAAAAAGTGACCTTCAGTTCTTACTTCATACCATACATAAAATTTAATTTGAGATGAAAAATAGACCTAAATGCAAATGTTAGTACTATAAAGCTTGTAGATGGAAACATTAAAGATGGTCTTCATGACCTTGGGGAAGGCAAATGTTTTTAAAAGCACACATTGAAAGCATTAATCATAGGGAATAAAATAATAAACTGACTTCATAAAATTAAAAATGTCAGCCTATCAAATGGTACCATTAAAAAATAAATAGGCAAGTCAAGACTAAGAAAAATATCTAAATTACATATATTTGATAAAATATTTTTATTTGGAATATATAAAGAATTTCTACAACTGAATAATAAAAAGATAATTCAATAATACAGACAAAACACTTTAATAGACATTTCATCAAAGAAGATACCTAAATGGTCAATAAGCAATCCTAGCCATTAGGGAGATGGAATTAAGATTACCATGATACACTACTATACACCTACTTGTCAGACCTCCATGTGCAACCCCGGACCCAGAAAGTCTGAAGTCCTGCCTGCCTCAGCTGATCACCCCCAACCCCCTGCCTGCCTTCACCATTATCTCTGATCACCCAGCAGAGCTTTCCTGGACATAAGCTTCCACTCACCCCACCCTGCCATCTTAACTGTTATTATGATAATGTGAATACTGCTCACCCCACCCTACCATCTTAACTACACTTATCCCACCCGTCATTGTAAATGAACTTATGATAATGTATACTCCTTGCCCCTACCCCCACCACTGTAACTGATCTTACTCTGTAACTTTCTACTGCCCACCCCAAACCTATAAAACTAACTCCTATCCCACTGCCCTTCCCTAACGTCCTTTTTGGCGTTAGCCCACCTGCACCCAGGTGAATAAACAGCCGTGTTACTCACACAAAGCCTGTTTGGGGAGGTCTTTTCATTGAAAGTGCGTGTTTCTAACACTACTAAGATTGCTAAACCATAAAGCACAGACAGCATTAAGTGTTGACAAGGACATGCTGTACTGGAACTGTCAGACATTGTTTTAGAGAGTGTGAACATGTATAAATTATTTGTAAATTGTTTGGTATGTTATTAAAAATGTAAACACACATCTACTCAAAGTCCTAGAAACTTCACTTTTATATATTTTTTTCTGAGACAGAGTGAAAACACGTTCGACTAAAGCCTTGCATGCCTATGCTAATAGCAGTTTTACTCATAACAGGCAAACTGGAAACAGCCCAGATAGCCATTAACAGAACAATGAATAAACTATCTTATATTCATGCCATGAAGTAACACTCAGCATTAAAATGAAGTACTGTTATACTTAACATGGGTCATTCTCAAAAATATTATGCCAAGTGAACAAAGCTAGACAATACAGAATACATCTTTTATCATTTCATTTCTATAAAGTTTTAACACAGGCAAAATCAATCTATTTTGATGGGAATTATATCATTGGTCACTTTGAGGGAGTAATTCAATGGGCAATGGTATGGTGGAATTTCTGGTGCCATAAAATGTTCTGTCTTGGTAAGAGTCAAGTTAAATATGTGTGTATGTATGTATCTATCTATCTATCTGTCTGTCTGTCTGTCTGACAGATATATATATCTGTCAAAAGATATACTTGAGACTTATGAATTTCATTCTGGGTAAACTATACCTCAATAAACTTAACACTTTGGGATGAAAGAACTTAAGGAATGAATCAAAATAATTTTGGGGCTTAATGCCTTAACAGTAATATCTAAAAATAATTGTATATATTATCATTAACTTAGCCTATTATATTTTAAGTACAATAATAGCACCTACTTATAATTTTTAAATCCACCAATAAATTATCAAATAGTCTTTGGAAGCATTAGGTATAACACATTACATATATTCATAATATTTGGCATATAGTATTTATATTCCCATTCTTAAAATTAAATCAGAGGAAAAAGAAAAAAAAATTGAAAAAATAGCAGCACAAGAAAAGGTATGGTATTACCAAGCATATACAGACTCCTTTATTCATTCAGCACTGACCTAATCTATTATGGTTAAACATATTATCACCTATGGGGGGCTTTATAATAACAACAACAAAAAGACATAAAAAAGTTCTTCCAGACCTAACTTAATTTAGGAGTGAATTCTACACAAAAAAATCTGTATATAATTATTTGCCCAAATTAATGGATGTGACAAATATGTAGAGAAAAAAATAAAAATTAATATTCACATCAGTGTTTTTGTTCTGTTTTTATAAATGTACATATTTAAACATGCATTCATATTACATACATATTTATGTACACATATGTGTGTGTATATATATATATTTGTTTGAAGTCTTAAACTAAACTTTCAAGCAAGGGATATTATAGTGAAATTTTTTTTCCTCTGTTCTCAAGAAGCTACCTTCTTCAGTCAATTGGAACAAGATCCCTTAGAAGAGGGTTGTTAGATTAGTGTGTGGGTCACTAGATTAATGTGTCCATAAAAGATGTATTCAAACTGTCAATACAGATCATTTGTCAAGAGTGTTCAAGGTTATCATTTGGCAACTAATACCACCAAAAAAGGTAAAGTGCAAGAAAAATTATTTGACCTTACGTTGCAGATTTTTTAAAATGGAAACAAATGGTTATCAAATACCAGGATGCTTCAAAAATGACAGACGTGAATGAGATAACAATCTTGAGTAGATGCACAAACCGGAACTCTAATCACTGCCAATCCCCAAAAACACATCACTGTGCATACACTGTGAATTTCATCTTTCTTCTCTTTGAATATCACACTATTATGTTTCATCTGTATTAAAATAAATTAGGTAAATTTGCTCTGTTGCCCTTTCTCATTTTCTTGAGTATTTCATTTCTTAAAACAAATGAAAATATGCTGTGATCATAATGCATGACAATATAACTCAGAAAATAGAAACTGATGATTTAAAATGCTTTCATATTTCATTTATGAGAAGACATTTTTGTACTGTACATGTGTTTCTGTGGTACCTGAATAAATGGCATCTTCCATCAATATTTAATTGTCACCTCCAGGATTCCTAGATTTGGGGAGCTATAATGAAATATATTTCTTTATATTCTACAAAAGAGACAGAAAAGTTATGCTGCTTCCAGTAACATTTTAAATAAATTTAGTTGATCCACTAACTTATTTTTCTCACCTACATAGAGAAAGCAAATAATTTTAACCATATGAATAATTCTGTTTAATTTTTGTTTTTTAAATGCTCACACACAAACTTTATCAAACCAAATGAAGTAAAAAATGGAAGGTTCATTACTGGTATAAAGTCATTTTATAGTACCGACAAAAAAGCAACGAACTACAAGCAAATGCATGAGAAGTGGAAAGTCAGATACTTATGTTCCTTCCTCCAACTCTCTCTTCCGTGCTTCTCTCCAGGCACCTACTCAAATTTCCTCTCACTGGGCAAGTTTCCTTTGCTTTCCCAGTTTACACATGGCACAACATGCCCATCAGAGTCAAATCTATGTGGGGACATTTTGACTTTAAGCCAACATCTGTAATGACTTGGTTCAGATGTTCTTTCTTGAAGGGCCAATAAAATCCCCTTGCTTCCAGGGAGCATGTATGCAGAAATAGTAATCAAGGACATCAAGGCAAGGCCTTGTAGGCTTTGTAGGGCCTGCCTGGGTCCCTAATACATTTCTGCACACATTGACAAATCCAAGCAACTCTTATTATCACTTAAGTATGAGCTATTTGGACTGAGGATAACAACCTTGTTCAAGAATCACAGCCTATAAGCAACCTTGCAAATATGTTTTCTATTCTATCTGTTACTGGAAACTTTTTAGACACAGAGAAAAGTTTTGTATAAAGAGAAATTCTATAAGAGGAAAAATATGTCACTTTTAAAATCAAATCATCAACTTTAGGTTAGGACAAACAATTGCTGATGATAATTCTTGGTAGTATATAGACTATTTAAATAGTTTTTCATTAGATGTTTTGAACCAAATTCATCATTAATAACTTTGGAATTTGGTAAAGGCAGATAAGATTATTTTGGACCCTGAATCTATACTGAAATAAATTGGCTTCATCATTCTAACTGTGACTATTTACCTGAGGACTGTGTGGCTTCCATTGGTGAAAATTCTCAAAGATATTGAAATTAACTGAAGTTATTCCAGTATATAATGGGCACATTATCAGCTGCATTCCATTTCCAGTTAAACAAAATGCAGAGATGTTTCCTAATCCTTGTACTAATATATGACCCCGGTACTAATATATGGCATTGTCTTCATAGATTTGCATTAATTTACATAACAGGATGCATTAGTTGGAGATAAATATATTTTATCTATTATATCTACATGCTGAAATTATTTGATTTGCTTACTTGTATGTGTGCTTCTCCAAGGCAATAGCATTTGCTCCTACTCATTTTCCCATTGCATTTCTGGTATACACCAAATATGGATTATCCAATTCAAGACTGACATGTTTTTGAAGAGAATGCATTTATAGCTCATGGAATAATGCCTTTGGCTGTATACACAAAAAGGGATTTTTCTAATGAAATAATACCACTCATATATTTTAAACAAATATTAATATCAGTTTACCCTATCAGGGTCTACAAATGGCTCTCTGAGGCATACGTTTCACATATTTTTATGCTTAAAGAGAGCAAGAGAAAAAAATGACCTAAGCAAACAATGAATATATTACAATTTAATATACATTTCATCAACATTTTCTCTTTCCTAGGTTAAAGAAAGTGACCTGTGAAGTAGTGCATATATCAACTTAATACTTGGGAACTTTTATAATTTGGATTTGATGAGCTAAATATTGCTTTTGAACTGTTGATGATGAAAAACTTTCAAAAGTATTGAAAGACAGTTCTTTGAATTATTTTTATGTGTGTTCAACATTTAGAATAGGAGTAGTTGACATTTAAAAGTTAATTCCTAACTTATTCAATGAGTGAAGGTAAAGGGAAATTAAAGGGACATTTACTTTACAGAACTGTTTTCAATTTCTGCATCACAAATACATTAGACATAGCTGTATTGAAAAAGCAACCTTTGAGCACTCAAAATATCCTATTATAAATGTCCTTTATCTAAATGCTGCATATATTCTATTCCTCAGTCTTCTTACTCAAATTAAGGATAAGTGTTATTCATTTTTTAATTTCTATTTACACCCTCCAAAACTGTAATTAATGTGGACCTAAATTTTATCCCACAAACAATCACCTGTCTCTACCTCTTTGAGACTCACAGATCCCCTAAATTAAACTGGGAAAAGGGTAGAAATTCAAAGAAGTAACCAACTCCTATGACTCTCCACATTGTTGGTTCTGTGTTTGGCTTTTTTTATTCTGCTAGGAAAATTTTTGCAAATCTGTCTTTTGTCTTTACCAAGAATTGTACCTGTTCTCTTGGG